>JASAOA010001841.1:0-111717 GCA_030849815.1 Vickermania spadyakhi
ACGTCATCCGCCGAGGGTATCTCGTCAGGGCTCAGCCCGTATATCTGCGTCAGGTGCCGCAGGTGCAGGTAACGCAGAAGGAGTCTCACCTCCTCCTCGGTGAGGGTGGGGCACAGCGTATTCAAACACAGGTTGGGTAGAGCAAAGTCGGGAGGAAAGAGAACGTCAATTCTTTCGTTGAGCTGCTGGAGGTTTTTACCGAATGTCGAATGATGTAGGCCTTGTACGGTGGTTTGAGCGCAAAAATTGTTCACAGACTGTCGGCAAACAGTCGTGGCTTGGTGTTCTGTGGCGCTGGGGAGGTGTTTGGTGGTGTCATTGTCCGAACCGAGACCCAGTGTGTTCTTGTGAACCTGTGTAGAGAACGAGTTGTGCACCAGTTCGAGAATGAAGGCGTTGCGCTGTCGGTCCACATGTTTAAAATAGACTTGTATGGGAGGTAACGGGTTCTGTAGGGCTTTCCACATTTCTAAGTCCTGTTTGGTATCGGTGATAAGATGATGGTTTAGCAGAAGGATGATGTCATTAATAGAGCTGTCGTTCCTACTGAGTTGAAGATGTATGATGTCCCAAAGCATTCGGGTCTGACCCTCTAAGCTGCGGTTGGTTTCGTTTCTCCACTCTGTCAGCTGAAAGCCCATTCGCGCGCTCTGTTCTTCAAGCGTTGGAAACAGACGAACGGGAGTCGGAACCCACTTCTCAGAGCTGAGGAGGCTGAAGTCATCCCTCATGCGCTCCTTCACGACGAGATGGCCCAGGATCAGGTCTTCGGCACACGTTCGCAAACGCATCAGCATATGTAACGGCATCTCGTCCAGAGAAGACCTAGGCTCGATGCCGTCCTGGTTCGGTGTTGACGGGGCTGGAGTCGTCGTCCCACGCTCCGAATTCTCGGTGGTGTTGGGACTCGCACGTGGGGCCATCTCGAAGTGGCGAGAATCCGGACGGTTCATGGTCGCCCAGCGCACCAAAAAATTGAAGTATTCGTTGACATCCGCAAAGCGTCGCAGTAAAACGTCCATTTCCCATTGCCGTGCTTCGTTAAGCTGCTCCTCCCACGAGCCGCGTAAGTTCACGAGTACTTCCCTTCCACGAGGTCGATGGGGGTCTGCGTCGTCCGGCGCGACCGCATTCTCCAGTGACACCGCTACCTTCTTCAGTTCAGATCCCACCCAGACGGGGATCAGTTTGAAAAGGAAAAGAAGCAGACTCGCGACCAAAACTGGCGCACCCACGCAGTCCACTGGAGAAAAGCGACCACGAATAATAAATGTGATCAACATCGACGTCATCGCGATCTTAAAGGCCCATTGCGACAATTTCTGAAGGGCATGTCCGTACCACAGCCACATATAGCCTGCATCCGAAAGAGGCCCTATACCTCTCTCAGCTCGAACTGGAATTATCCTCAGTGACGCGCTGTGCGCAATATAGGTACCGACCTCCGCGTTGAGGCCAACGACCCGGTGTGCCGACCCCCTGGGTCTTCCTGGCTTCGGGGGCTCTGGATAGCGGCGAATGTAGTGGTACACCCAGCTGAAGTATCGCTTCCTCCTCAACGACCTGAACCACTGGAACCTCCGCAAGCATGGCAATACTTTTTTTTTCACCCGTCCGAATAACGCAAATAAGGTGAGTACTGTAAGGGTAGCGACCACCTGCACCATAAGGCTATCTTGAACACTCAGATCGGCCAACATCGATTCCAGTCGGTGGTCCACGGCTTTGATACCTTTGAAGAAGAGTCCAGTTTCGATTGGCGGAGCAGGTCGCGGCGAGGACATCCAACGGTGAAAAGGGCACGTGCTACCACACACTCCTCAACACCTCTCTTCCTACTCAAGAATGTTTGTTTTTTTTTTTTTTTCACAACGATAACCCGGATTTCAGCAGTCCAAAGATCAATACGAATCTGTAAGGAGTGAGAGATGATAAGGAAGAACAGGATTATCGGTTTGTGTATAAAGAGTGAGAGCAGAAGCTCCAAAGATTTTCAGATTCCAATGAAATACAACGCTAATTATTATATATATTTATATAATATAAGTTGGTATATATGCAACTTTTAGATTTCCTTTTAAAGAGATATGTGGATCGAAATACGCAGCACCCCTAAAGAATGAGAGCTCGTAAGAAAAAAAAACTAAAATAGAAGAGCTTTTTGATTCAAAAAAAAGAACAAGAAAGAGAAAGAGAAAAGGAAGAAAGATCCGAAGACAGGCAAAAGAGAGAGAGAGAGATCCGGCAGTGAGCATTGAAACAATTATCACAGACAGTATTCCCCTCGTCCCAACGCTATTGCGGAGTAGGGGGTGGCCTGTAAAGTATATATTGTAATATGTGTGTGGGGAGTAATCACTAAAAAAAGGACAAAACGGATAGGGTAGAAAATACTAAAGATCCTCACGTATTCGGCGCAGCGACGCTTCTTCCCCTTCGATTATTCCATAATTTCTCTTTTGTTTTTTCTTGAATTCTTGAATTCTTTTGATTCATTTTTTTGGAGGACAGTCGTGTTTCCATTTCTTTCTAGTGTTTTCTTCGAAATATAACTAAAAACCAGGAAGAAACAGACAGAAAAGAATCAATAGCACTGCGTCTCCCATTTAGCTACGCCACCATTCGACAGGGAGAGTAAATAGCACAAGAAAATCACAACGGAACGAAAGGAACAATAGTAAAAACTCAATCCGGTCTCTCTGGTGGGACATACAAGATATATATATTATTAACGTAAGAAGAACACGCCACAAAAAAAAAAAAAGCAACACGCTGGTAGCAGCAACGACAAACTCCACAGTTCTGCGGTGTAACGTGTCGAGTGGCCGTTCGCACACACTTTTTTACTCTGGATTGTGGGGAGAAAGTTCGGGTGAAACTGTTTCGCGGCTCCTTTGGCTGCGGGTTTCAATGGTAGTAATAGTCTCACTCACACTGCTCGTGGAAACAAAAGTGAATTTCAATTGCCTCACTGTATCGACAGAACCAAAACCCACAACGAAGCCTCCAGAGAGGGTCCTCATTTCGTTGCGTTTTGCATGGCACCCCATACAAAGAATGAAAAATGTAAAAAAAAAAAAAAAAGAAGGAGCGAAAATATGCCGAATGAAATGCCCTCTGGTTTTCTCCTGCAAGGATGGCAGTTGTATCTCGAGCATGATCCCCATTCCCATCCCCATTTCCATCTCGATCCCCACTGCACCGCCCACAGGTGAACCAGTGTTCAACCCAATATCCGGCCATCATCTTCATTACCATTCACGCCACACAAAACTAAACCAAAACCTAGAAGAGGATATACTCTTAATTACAATCAAAACACGTACAGCTATTTTATGGAGGCGTAGAAGGACGACTAAATAAATATGATAATATTCATATTCATATCGAGCTAATGCTGTGAATGGCGCTACTCACAATCGCAGGTGTCCTCTAAAGTTGTGAAATCTTCTCTCTAAGGCCACTCTTGAAAAAAAAAAAATATATATGTATAGAAACAACGCTGCTGTACACGTTGCGAAGCTTTGCCTCGCTCTTGTCGCAATGGAGACTCCCACAAAAACCTCGTCATCGAGGAGAAAGAAGACTCGACGTACGAGTGCGTGTTTCTTTTTTTGGCTCTTCCTTCGTATGTCACCCTAAAACAATACGACGAGAGGTTTAGGGACAAGGTGGCAAAGGTGTTCCTCCCCCTCGTTTACGAGCGCTGGGAGGCTCGAGCGGCATTGCTGGACGCTAATGGTCGAATACTCTGCGGCGTACCGAATGTGGAGAGTTTACCTGGCGCACGGGAGGGTCCCACAGCACCACTGGGACGACCCAGACTCGAATTCGTAGCTGCCTTGTTCGCTGCTGTTCCGCGCGCGCTGTTGCTCGTGCCACCACCAGTAGGGTTGCTGTAATGGGGACTTCCCCCTGAGTGACCGCTACCAGTCCCGGCTGCAGTACCGGTGGTGGCTACGCGTGGGGCGGCAGAGCAATCGCGCCGAGCCGGCCGCTGTCCCGCGCTGGTGCTCAGCGAGCGACGGTTAACGTCGCCGTTGCCGGTTGTGAAGCCGCGGTGGCGCTCCTTCGCTGCGCCTGTCAGCGGGGCAGCTGAGGCGGCGCGGGGGCGTCGAGCGGGGCGCGGCGGTGCGGCGTGGGGCTCCAACGCGGCCTTTCGCTGCTGCTGCTCCGCAAAGGAGGATCGCTGATACCATTCGCGTCTCGCCTGAACGCACAGCGGCTGCCACACCGCGCGGGAGACGGATGTCGAGGAGGGGTGCGGGCCGGTGGCGGTAGCGCCGCCACGACGCTGCGGCGTGGTCGTTCGGCTCGAGCGGGGCGTGCGGCATCCAGCGGACGGGCTCTCGCCTCTTCCCGTGCTCTGGCTGCGGTGCCGGCGCGACATTGGTGGTCGGCCGTCCACGTCCCACTGGGTGGCAATGTATTTGGCCTTTTCTAGTATGGCACAGCAGTCCGCACGGAAGACCTCCAAAGCGTCGATGCGCTTTGGACGGAGCGGCACCTTAAACGATGGCGAGACACCAGGGCGCAGAGACGGCGGTGGGGGTGGCGCGGTGCGGGGCAGAGGAGCCGCACCGAGCTCGAGCTCCCGTGCGTGTAGGGCGTCAATGCTGTCCTTGAACTCTTCTGCCATGGCCGCACACTCGAGGGCATGGTCGACTGCTGTGACAGGAAGGTAGTTGCTGCGGCAGTACGTCAGCAGCGTCTCCTCTATCGGGGGGCCCTCGCGCACGAGGAAGGCGTAGAGACGAATACGAAGCAGATCGTACGGATGCACCGGCGCCGCAACAGGTTTCCCTTCCGCGGCGTTAGCCGGACGAGGCGATTCTCCCGCCGCTGCAGAAGTCCGCTGCGGAGAAGCGATACGACGGCGCCGCCCCCGACCCGGCGTTCCACCGTCAACGGAGGTCATTGGACTGCTTCCTCGAGCGCCGCGGCTCTGGAGCACGTGCTCTGGTAGCAAATGGAAGCGAGTGGCGCTGCACTCGTTGGAGTTTATGCCGCGTGCTGGCGTCTGATTGAGAGAGTTCATGCCACGTGCTGGCGTCTGATTGAGAGAGTTCATCCCACCACGGCGTGGTGTCTGGGCCGCACTGGGTGTTCGGCCACCGGTCGTCACGCTACCGTCCTTGTCCTCATCCGTAAGGCGACGTCGGCGGCTAAACGCTCGCATTTGACTCGCAGACGGCGTGCGGGACGTGTCGCGCGGCATGAACGTTCCCACCGGGCCACGGCCGTGCGGCTTGACAGGGGTGCTGTACAGCTGTGGGGCAGTCAGCTGCGGAGCGCCTAGATGGCTCTTGGCGCTGGGGGTCGTATCGGCGTTCGCATAGGCTTCCGCCCCAGCCGTGACAGCGGCGAGCGTCGCAGGGTCGCTGGTGGTCATTCCAGCGGAGGTGAGAATACTAGGCGGCATCTCCTCCCGGACTGGGGGAGGGCGGGGGAGTGGGAGATGCGTGAGGCGATTGCGTAGCAGTGCGACAAGAACATCGTCGATCGAGATTAAGCGCCACCGCTGCGTCGCCCCCTCCTCCTCATTGGCCGCCTGGAGCACGTGAAACAACTCTACCACTTCCTGAGAAAGCTGATCCTCGTCACTGCAGCTGCGCACGGTGTCCAGGTCACCGCTGTTGATGTCCTCCAGGTGAAGGTGCTGCGCCGTGTCGGAGTCCACTACAACGAACAGCGTGACGGCGTCATCGGCGGGCCGATTGCCCTCCTCCGTCACGCCGTGGACCGCCTCTATGGCCTTGTCTGCCATGCGCGGATCGAGTACCGCCGCGGCACCGCACATCTCCAACGCCACCGTCACCCCCGTCGCTCTTGCCGCTCGATCCGTGGCCATGTAGAAGGTGACACCGCGACACAGGGCTCGTCGCGACGTGCTGCTCGGCACGGTGGTGCTGCTGGGATCGGGGAGACGCACTGGCGGGTCCGGAAAGGCGTACTCCAGCGCGGCGCCCTCGCTGGAAACCGGTGCGTGCAGCTGAATGGGAGCCGGGTAGGCAGATGGCAAGGGGTGTTGGCGCAGCGCACTCCCAGGGTGTTGAGAGACAGACTTAAACCACTCTAGCACGTAGCGGGTTGACGTGAGCGTGAAGCCACGTCCGAGAGCAAACCACGTCGTGGGCGACGTGGGGCGAATCACCTCCGCGCAGTGCACCGCCATCAAGGGGCAGGCGTGCGGTGCCACCACTACACTGCTCCATTTTGTGGTGGGGGTCAGCGGCTCTGGCAACAGCGTCGCGCCAGCGGCTTGGAGCGAGTGGCGCAGTGCGGCTTCCCGCTCCACTCCTGGCTCAATGGACACAATCACTGGGTGAAACCGAAACGTGATCACCGTCGTGGCGGAGCTCTCAGCGGCTGTCGAGTCATCGCCCTCCACCAAGGAGGAGATAAGCTGCAGCTGGCTCTGGTCCTCGAGAACCAGCGGCTTGCCGTCTTCCAGGATGTCATGGTACTCCTCACTCTCACTCCGCCGCACCGCCATAGAGACACGTCTCTTTTCCGAAGCATCACTGTCTTGTGGGATAGGAGAAAAGTGCAGCTCCAAGCCATCCTTGTTCGGTACGACCTCGAGCTCGGCCAACTGTGCAGGAAGCCTCTCATTTGTGTTCTCTGATAAACGCAGCTCGCATTCATCCCCGCCACCGAGCTGATAAGGCCCTCCGTGAGGTCTGCAGACCAGGAAGTAGTCCTGCTGCGAGATCGATGTCTCGGCAGAACACGCAATTCGTTCTGCGTGTAGCGCAAACATCAGTAGAAATGAAATTCACTAAAGGGTGAAAAAATACAGTAAGTTTCTTATTTTCGAGTTGGGGTTCTTTTATTGCAGCAGCACTTAAGGATGAACCAGATGATTTAATTAAAACGAGTGGAAGTAACTGCTATAGTGATATGTCGAAACGAAACTAAAATGTTTGGTGATGCTTACAGGAAAATTAAAAAAAAATTCAAAACAATAAGTCTGCCACGACAACTGAGAAATTGTAAAGATGAAGAACGTGAACCAAGAAGGCGAATCGTATATTCTCAATTACACCTCTCACGCTTTTACTATTCAGTACAATTTATCTATCCGTCCAAATATTTAGCAATTGCAAAAGACTTTGTGTGCAGAATAAGGAAATTGTCGTTGTTACAGTAAAGTAGAAAAAAAGAAGGGGATAGGGGATAGGGGTAAAGATGTTGGCGTGATCTTGTTTTGCTTCGCTGAGTTTGTGAAACTTCTGAAACGAAACCTTCTCAAAGCTGAGAAAAAACAAAAAGAAAATACTTTAAAAAGGAAACGAAAAGAAAGTGATGGCATGCAAGTCAAGCTTATTTGAAGTGTAGCGTAAGAATCATTATTACAGAAAGTAGTTGATGATGTTCTTGATTGATGACCGATATTTATTTTTTTTGTAGTTTCAGTAACAGTAACACTATAGGTAAACATACACACATTGCTTTACAGATGGAGTGTCCCTGAACTTCTTATAGAAGAGAGATATTTTTAAAATACGAGAAGCACAGAAAAAAAGTGCAACAAGGAATACTGTCTCCGAATAGACGCACAAACACCAAGAAAAATCAAAAGAGATCTTCCTTTTCTTTAGGTTTCGTGTGGGTGTGCCGTTGTTGTTATGGCGGAAGTTTGTCTGCTCCCCTCACAGAAAAGGCGATGTGATGCCGCACCACAAATAGAAGTTTCCCTATTACGCCGCTGCACGTCGCTTCATCTCCTTCATCTCCCGTAGGAGTGCCTGCATGCGGTTGAAGACAGGAGCCTTGTACCGGCCCGTGGCAGAGCTTGCCAGCTCCAACAATGCAGCCTTGTTAATCGCCACATTCGCGTACTTCTCCACACACTCTCGCATGCCAGTAATATACGCGGATGTGCTCGACGGCTCGTTTCCCTCCACCTGGATCAGATGACCAAGCACCTCCTCTCCCGCTTCGACTTGATCAATCAGTTTCTCCATCCGCTGTAGCTTTTCTTCTCGGTGGTGTTGAACTTCAGCTGCCTCCTCCTCCAAACCCTTCAGTTCCGTCTCCAGCTCTGCGGACTTGGCTTCCTCGCCGGCCTCACGCAGCTCCTTGAGCCCCTTCTTCACCTTGAGCACCTTGCTCTTCATCATCAGCTGCTGGTTCAAAAGCTTCTGCATCAGGTCCACCTCGCCTTTGAAACTGGCCAGATGCTGGCGGACGTCCATCGCCTGCGTGTAGGCCGGTGTGTCCAGCGTCGAGCAAGAGGCTTCGTTGTTCGTCACGGCGTTGCTGGAGGTCCCTCCTGCCGCAGTGGCGTACATGGACAAACCCTCTGGGATGTGGCCCCACGGCATGTCCTCCAGCGCCACCGCATTCCAGTCCTTCACTTCGTACAAATTTCTTCCCGCTTCATCTCCAATGGCAGCGGTCTCTCGGTGATGCTGTGCAGCGATGCGCTGCTCCGTCTCATACGCCCCTCTTGGGAGTGCGGCCTCGCCGTCGCGCTGCCGCTGTTGCATCTGCTGCGCAAAAGCCTCCTCTGATTGTCGAATAGAGTTCGCCATCTCGATCGCCGCCCGCACCTTCGGGTCCTCGGGCTCGATCTCATCATTAATAATTCGGCTGAGCACGGTGGGCTCGTAGTTCAGGAAGCACACGTATTGGTACGTCAGATGCCGGACCAGTGGACGAAAGATGGGGATAAACAGGGGGCCGTTCATCAACGTCTCGAGCATTGCATGGTTCTCGAGCACCGTGGTAAAGAGCACCTTTCCCCCTGGCCGAAGCAGCAGCTTCACGGTGGCAATGTACGCCTGCCACACCTCCTCTGTGATGAACGGCGGATCCGCCACCACGTAGTCAAAGTGGCCCATGTACTGAATCGGGACTTGCTCTGGTTTCTGGAAATCATAGAAAACAAACGCAGGGTCCTTCTCCCACTGCCGATCGTACTCAAAGACCTTGCTGTTCGCCCGCAACTCGGTAAGGCGGCGCTCCTCGTGTTCGTCCTCATCACCGCGGCGTTCGTCCAGCGCAAAGAAGAGGGAAGGTGTCGAGAGAAACGCACAAGCAGCGGCGTGATGCTGCACTTCACCGATCATTGCCTGAATCGACTTCTTCGAGTACCAGTACTGGTTCAGAGTCGCCTTGGCGGACACAGCATCAAAGGAAGCAGCAGGCATTACTGTAGAAGAAAAATAAAAAAAAGGAAGGAAAAGAAGCGATACATCGATTAAGTTCGGATCTGGTTGGTGTATGAAGTGAGATCCATTTCAAAGCAACAAAATGATAACAATAATATGTCAGTGTTGACAGCCCCAATGGCTGAGAACATCCTCAGTCGACGTGTCCCTTTTCACTGTTTTAAAGTAATTTTTTTTCTTTTTGGGGGGGGGTGTTTTTCACTCTCAATGAAATCGAAGACTCTTATCGTAGAAAACGAACACGGGTAATTCTGCGTCGCATTCCGTGTTGAAAAAAATAATAATAATCTGGTGAAAATTTGTGTCTTTCGACATCGAGGTTTAATGATCTAATTCGTTGGTTCTCTCAATTTGAACGAGAAAATAATAATAAATGAGGCTGCTTGTGGCGATAAAAAATGATAATAATAATGATAATTATAACAGCCACTATAGCCTCCTTTGTACAGCTACGAGCACTCCGAAGACACTTTCTTTTCCTATTTTATTTTTTCTGTAACGTAGAAAAATAAAACTATCAATCTAGTCTTTTCTTATCTGATTCAACCTTTTTTTCTTTTCTGGAGGGCTCAATTCTCTTTCGGTCGTTCTGTTGTTTGAGGTGTTAATGGTCTCATTTCCGCAACTCGAGCCAGTAGAGGATGACGATAGTCAGTCAATTCACGTCTTAGATGCTTCTCACGCTCTTTGTGCATGTATATGGAGTCCTGTGTAAGGAGCCTTAAGCTTCACTCCTATCGTCTTCGATCATTTGATAGTTTCGCACTAATAGCAATCAGCGCGCATTAAAATTGAAAAGTATAAAAATCATGACGTCTATATATCGAATGCCTTCAAAAAAAAATATTAATGCCACACCATCAAAAATAGACAACGCGTGAGATCCCACCAGCACCAGTAAATTATTACATTTCGTCTCCACACACTGTATAATTCATCCATTTTATACCATGGTGGTCACAATTCCCCTCGCTCGCACTCAGAGTTGAAACATCAGAAAAAAAAAAAGCTCAGCAGTTCGCATAATAATGATAATATATTTAAGCTCCCTCGTGCGCGAACACAAAACGAACCTCGATATCTAATGTCTGTTACCTAGAGTTCGACAGCGCTCTATAAGGAGTTACCCTGTTGCGCAGGCTCGGCCATGGCAGAGTATTTTTTCTTTGTTACTCCGTCGCGGTGATCATCACCAGCGAGGGGCTTCCGCTGCTGCTGCACGTGAGTTCACTGCCCTCCGCGGGCTGGCGCATCTTCTCCAGACTTCGAACGAAACGGTCGTAGTCTACCAACACGTCCAGCGGGGGGCACTGCACAGCACCGCTGTCGAGGGAGCTGCTCGGCGCGTACATCTGGCGGAGGCGAGGGAAGTAAAAGGAAAGCGAACGCTGTGTCACATTTTCACGATGATCGTCTTTCCCTGTGTTCTCGGCGGTAGCGCTCGACTTGGATTGCTTCCACGCTGCGAGCGCCTCAGTGATGTGCGGATCGTGGCGACTAACGTTGGTAGCGCCAAAGTGCTGCCAGGCGTATCGACGGCCAAACTCTTCTTGAAAGAGGCTCACCAAGCCAATCATGTGCTCTGTCAGCTGCAGCTGCTCCTGCTGGTGCTGCTGCTGCTGCGTGATGCGCTCCAGCGTGCGGGTGGGAGAGCGACGCGTGATCTTGAGCGGTGGGGAGGCCTCTGCCACGTCGTCCTCGGCCTCATCGGGGTGCGGGAGAAAGAGCGGACAGGCGACGGCGGGCAGCGGGCTGTTCTCTGCGCGGCGTTTGCGGCCGCCGCTCCAATTCACCGCTTGTCGCCCCGCCGAGCGCAAAGCGGGAGTTGCGGCTGTGGTCGACAACGAAGCAGTGAAGGGGACGAGTCGAGTGGCGTGGGGCTGAGGAGGTGGATCGGATGCGGTGGTCTGGTGTACTTCCAAGCGTTGGTAGCGCACCATCGTCGGAGTCGGCGCAGCGGGAGTGTAACCGCCTGGTGTGGCCGACAGCGCCGTGGTGTTGGAGAGGCCCTCCACCGAGCCATTGGTCCGGCCGAGGGCGTACGACCCGCCTCGTTGTTCCAGCACCTGCTCCACCACCCGCATCAAAGTCTCCATGGGAACATAACCAATGCTGTGCGAGTCGTAGCCCGCCAGTCGCGTGCGCAAGATGGGCCCGACCAGAGGTAGCGCGGCCCGCAGCGTGTCGCTGGATCGCCAGACAGCTGTCGGGCTGTTCATCACTGTAGATGTCTGGATGTCATTGCGAGGGGTGAAGAGTCCGTCCGTCGTGGAGATGTCCTTCTCGGCCACCCCCTCTTGACGGTGACTGATGGGTGTGGCACTCGTGACGAGGAGCCGGTCTGTCTGAGTCCTGCACTCCTCCATCGTCTCCTGCGCCTCCTCACTAGCCCGGAGCTCCGCGTTGGAGAGGAACTGCTCCCGCGTGGAGTGCAGCGTCGCGAGCAGACTCTCTCGTGTGCGGCGTACTTTCTCCTGCGCGCGTGAAACCAAATCCTGTACTTCCACACTGATTCGGTCACAGGAAGGGCTATCACTGGTGGGGAACACCACAGGATGGTGAGATCCACTGGCCTTTGGACTATCGGCGTCGTCACGCAGCAACGAAGAAGATCTCGCGTGGCGGGTCGGGCGGCGTTCACGGAAGGCCACCGACTGCGGTTCCGACTCCTCGTTCAGGAAGGGTCTGTTGGTGAGGAGCGGATGGTGGAGCAGGGGAAAGGCGAGGGACTGGTGCTCCAGCAGAGTGGTGGAGAACTCCTCGCTGAGCTCTGGCGGCAGCCGCGAAACCGACAAGGTGGAGCGTAGGCTGCTACCTTCTTCCATCGCCTTCTCTTCCACGCCATCGTCGCGTGAAGAACGCGTATTCCGCAGCTCGGACGCCTCCTCCGTGGTGGGCAGGATGACCAACGGGCTCCCTACCTCTTCCTCCTCCACCGCGTGCGGCTGTGGGGTCGCCGTAGGACTCATGACAGGCAGCGCCTTCACCTCCTCGGTGTAGCAGCGCGACACAGCGGGGGAAACGTTGGCCGCACGGGAGAAGAGGCGATCGTAGGGCGGCCGGCACTCGGGGGAGTCAATGGAGCGGTGCGCCTGCTCGTCCGTGTGAGTGCCGTCCGAAGGGGAGAGAGGTGGCAGGACGGAGTGGTCGGGCTCGGAGGCGTCAGGCAACGAGTCGCTGACTGTCTCCTCACGAGCCGGTGCACCGCTGCGCGAGGCAGACGAGCCGCACGACGTAGAGGAAGAGGAGTCCACCGCGTCCACCCCACACGGAGGGAGAAGTTCTGCGCCGCGGCCCTGCACGGCACCGCGACTGCTGTGGTGACTCGCGTGGATGAAGCTGCTGGCACTAACGTTGGAGCTGTCACGAGACTCGGAGGGCTCTCGCTGCGGGGTGGCATCGTCCCCCGCCTCTTCGCGTTCTCGCCTCGGCTTTCCGCTGTTCGACGGCTTCAGTGTTACCGCAGAGCTGACCAAAACAGTGCTGCCCTGCTCCACCAGGCGATGGTGCGGCACCTCCGGCGACGTGTGGGACGGGCGCTCGACGCTGCTGAAATGAGTCGACTCCTCCTCCGCCTTTGTCTCCTTCTGGTCCTCTGTTGTCATCCCGGAAAGCTCCGAGTAGAGGCGGCTGCCCGAGTCGCCAGCACGTTGTCGCTGCGCTCGGCCCACACTCTGCGAGCGTACAAACGACGTCGAGGCGGTGGTAGGCGCCGGATCGTCTGGGTTCTCTGTGTGGGGCACGGGGCAGACCGCTTGGGGTGGGGGGCTCCCTGCTTCCCCCGCACTCATAGTGGGATACCGGGCGGGAGAGCGGCGCACCGCTAAGGCTTCATTCGCTGGGTGTGGCGCGGGCTGTGGTGAGACGGTGGGTGAGCGGGGAAGCGGTGGCATCCTCATCATAGTGCCTTCATCCTCGACTGGCGCTGAGCGATACGAGAAGAGCAGTCCGCTGCCGCTGTCGCCCGCACTCTTCTCCCCTCCCATGGAAGCGAAGGAGCTCAGTGGCGAGAAGACGGGGACGTCCTCGCTGCAGATACGAATCGCAGCTCGCGGACACGGCGAGGTGCTGCTCCCTCGCCAGGCCGGCGGCATCCCCGGCCAACCCTCCTCCGCAGGCGGGTGCTGCGATGTTTCCGACTCTTGTGTGGGGACGACAGCCCCATGGCTCGAGAAGATGGTCTTCGGGGCCACGTTGGTCTGGTGCGATGTCATTGACTTGGCCGGGAAGAGCGTGTCAACGCGGGCGTTGGGATCCCGCGGGGCGAAAGGGTTGCTGCAGCTCTGACTGAGCGTGTAGGGGCCGCTCGCACCCGCACTCGGGTTCTGTGCCGTCGGCTCGTCGTCACCGTCACCCAACACGGAAAGCGACGTCATCACCGGGTTGGTGTCCAGCCGCATCGCGTGGCGGCCGACGAGGGAAAGCACGCTGGACGAGTCCTCCCGCTCCGGCATCGCTTGGAACAGATCGAGCGGGTTCATCGAGAAGAACTTCCGAGTTGAAAAGGTGTCGGAACGAAGAGAAAAGAGAAAAAAGAAATAAGGAAACGCTCTAATAAAAAAAAGAATATCTATGTAGACGGATTTAGGTGGATGTTGGTCTTGATTTGTTTCGTGATTATTTTTTTCTGTGTGTGGCTTCGTTGATATTTCAAAAAAGAAAATGATGATGTACAGCTAATTTAAAAGTGCTGGCGCAAATACAGATCAAAAAGAAATGTACGGGGGCACACTTTGTGAGAATAGGAATGAAAAGGAAAGCTACAAGCCCGTAATGGTGACCCGTAGAATGGGATTAGGGAGAGGAAGTAAACAATGAGAGCTCTGTGCAACGGCAATGCTCAGTTGAATACCGTATAGTGTCCTCACTCTTCTTGTTGTGGACGTCTAGTGCACCGAATGAAACAATAAAAATGTGATTCAATCACCTCTTCTGGATGATGCTGTCCTGGATGTCTAGGAGGGAGGGGGGTAAAAAAGATTAGTAACAGTATTTATTTAATATTCACTGTATTTCTCCTCGTAGCAAATCTAATGCGTTTGAAACTCTGCTTGAAGGTAATGTAGAGTTGATGTACAAGAAGATAGGTGGAAAAGGCTTGCTTGTGGCGGTAATTTGGGAATTTTCTCAACCGAAACTTTTTTGTATTTAATATAAATAGAAATAAAACAGAGCAATAAATGACAGAAAAGGTAAAGAAAGAAAAGAGAAAATGGCAAATGAAAGAAATCAGCACACGCCTTCCCTACTCCATTGGACGGCCAGGTCCGCGACGTTCTTCGGTTAAATTGATTACTTGCGTTTTGCTGTTTCCAGTTGTTGCCTGTGGCATCAAATGGGTGATTACTCGTGAGAGGAGAAAACCATTCAAAAAAAAAAAAAGGTGACTTGCTTTAGACAAGTTTGTTTTCCTCCAAACTAAAAATCTTCCTATCTCCATGGAACGAAGTTCCAGTTGAATTCGTAAACCAGCCGAGAAGGTGAGAAGGATACACAGGAAATCAAAGTGAACGGGCGTGAGGTAGAAGGTAAAATTAAAAAAATGGAGAAATTTTATCTACTATACAAGGGAATATATATGAGTGCTTTTCTTTCACCTTTCAAATTCGTTGTGGGTACATATGCAAACACTTTCTCACGAGCTCGAGAAAATGCGCCGAGAAAGAAACCACACCGGTCGTGTTGTTACTTATGATTGCCCTTCTCCGTCATTGCCTCTTCTCTTTTTTATTATCTGTTTTCGTTGTGTGTGTGAAGATTTTACTCCTTATAATGAATGTATATATAAATTTCATTGAAGCCCAACGCTTTCACCACCTCTGATCAAAGCTGAACGACAACAACAATAGAAAAAAATTGTCACAGATACAGCTATCACATATTGGCTACTGCTTAAATAGTCGTCTGCGTCTGTAATGATATCTACATACGAAACCTGTCGCAGCGCGCAACCCTTTCCCACACACACCTTCTCCTAGTTCTCTCGCCCTCTCTGCTTTTGTGTTTGTAGTTTTAGCCTTCAGTCCTTATGGATGTGTGGACACCGTTCTTTTTGGTTCAGCATCGACGATGAGGTAGAGCTCGGCTTTGAATGACGTCTCAACCGATGCGGTGGGTGTGGAGGACTCCACTCATGCCACCGCCACCGCGGCTCTCTCGATCACCGAACATCATCAAGGGACCGCCGCCGACAGTGCCGTGGCCGAGCTGGCGCAGCAGAGGGCGGCCCCCCCGAGTCCCTCCCGCACCTCGGTGACTGCCCTGCAGCAGGAAGAGGTTGCTTGGCGTATCGAAATTCGGAAAGATACCGTTTCCGCGAGCAGCCGGTCCACCCGTGCGTTGCACCGGTACATAACGGATGTGCGTGTTCTGCTTGATAAGTGGCATTCGAGCATCGCGTTTGGCTTGTAGATTCAGCGGCGGCTGCGGACGACCCCGCACAACACCGAACTGCTGTTGATGCCGCATTTCTGGCTGCATTTCAAAGAGAAGCGGGTTGGCGTTGAGGAGCCCGTTGTTGCGGTGCTGCTTGTGAAGGGTGAGATAAGAGGAGCGCCGCAAACCGCTCTGCATCCCCTTCGGCCGAGAGCGGTTATCCGACCAGCGGCGCAGCTGACCGCTCGCTGGCGGCACCGTCCGCTGCGGGTTGCGCTGCAGTGGGTTCACCCCGCCGATCCGAAGGGCACCGCTGAAGAACTCTGGCGCGTCGTGTTCCAAGTAGGACTGCATCGCATTCCCGTGGCTCGGCGGGTGCGATTGACGGTGCCAATTCTGCAGCTGCGACATGCGCTGGATCTGCTGCTGCTGTAGCAGGTGCTGCATCCACGAGGCGCGCTTGTCAATGCGGACATACGCCCCGACCGGCGGCTGCTCCACACCTCCGAGGGTGATCTGGTTGACATGCGTCTGGCTGACACGACGGCTCCAGCTTGAGTTCATTTCGGGTTGGGATTTCGGCGAGTGATCCAGCGCGAAGCCTGTCTCGTCGGAGGAGCGGTGGAGGCTGCCGTAGCCGGCCCGTGGCAGCCAGTCGGCTCGTCGGCCATCGTGGTGGTACGCCATAAACTCCTCTCCCCCCACGTAGACCCCACCGCCGCCTTCTGCATGCGAGGTGCGGCGGAAGGCAGTGAAGGGCTGTCCCAGTAATTGGCTTTGGGAGTTCAGGCTGTGTTGCGCGCTGTCTGGTGAGCTCTGCCCCAGCACTCGGTCGCGTGGAAAGGCCTCCTGGGAGATCGTCGGTGTGCCGTGTGCAGAACTGCTCTGGGTATGCGCGACGCCGGTTAACGGGAGCTCCGACAAGGCTTTGCTAGCAACCGAAGGCCGGTGCGGCACACGACGTCGGGCGTTGCGCAGAAGTGCGGCGTGCTGCTCCCGCATCTCCGCATCGGCCTTGTCGATGTTTCGCTTGAAGGTGGTTTGTCGCGGGCTCATCGACGGCTTTGCAGGGACCGAAACGCCCATTCGCATTCCACCGATCCCCATCGGCGCACTCGTCATCTGCGGGTACTCGTCCGTGATGTACGGCGGAGCAGCAGAAGCCATCGGAGGCAGACGGGGCTCTCGGCGAGGGGTGTTCTTGTGCAGTCGATCCACCGTGCCTTGCGACATACGAGGCTTCTTCTTTGGGCCGCGATCGCGAGGGTGCGACGGCGAGGCAGACATCGAGTGGCGCGAGGAGGAAGACATCGACTGTCGAGGTCCTTGCGCTCCATGCAGAGGCGGTAGTGGCGCGGTCTCGTTGGCGAAGGAGAGCCGTGGCTGAGGCGGCATTGTCTCGTTCAGGATGCTCTTGGGCCTCTCCATCATATTCTGCAGCAAATCGGAAATCGTTGCGAGTACTTCGTCGCTCTTCCAACCTTCCGTGGAGCTCACGGCGACGACGTCGGCAATCTTCTCCGTGATCGTCCGCAAGTGTCCCAGCTCTCGTTCGCGGGTCCGCAGGCCTGCCTCGTACTTGTCAACCAGGGTTCGCACCTCCGGGCGAGCGAGGTAGCTAGAGCGCGCGGAGACGGAAGATTCATTGGAGGCAGCCGAGTTCATCGGGTTCACTAAACTTAACTGGCTGCTCGTGTCTCGAAGGTCCTCTGGCGGGAGCACCCGCAGCACAGGTGAGCCGACACTCCCCACAGAACTGCGGCGATACTCTCCAATGGGGCTCGTGCCAATGGACTCCATATAGATACGAGGCGGGGTGGAGTCGTGTTCGGAGTTGGAGCGATCTCCTCGATCCGACGATGAACCTCTAGCGGAGGGCGTCGTCTGCTTCCGAGCACTCCATGCATCACCGGAGAGACTCTGGCTCGCACTCTGGCTCGCACTGTGGATCGCACTCTGGATCGCACTCTGGCTCGCACTCTGCCTCGCGCTCTGGCTCGCACTGTTGCCAGCCCCACTAAGCGCGTCCGCCCAGTGCACGGAATTGCGCCGGGCAGTCAGCGGTTGCCCATTCTCGTCGAGGATCGGCACGTACTCCTCGCTCTCGTGTCCACCACCGAGAAAGCCAGAGCTGCTCTCCTCGCTCAGATCCTCTCCAGCAGGCTTCCGCCCCGTAGAATCCTCCTTTGTGACAATGTGGCGAACCTCCTCTGCGACTTCCGGGTTGAGCGTGTGCTTGAACTGGTCCGTCTCGGTGATGATCTCCACACTGTCTGGACGCATCGCCTTGCGGCAGACGGAGCAAATAGGTGCTGGCTTCGAGTACGGCTCCGGCACACCCACAAGATCCGGTGAGAAGCCGTGTGAGGTTTGCGTCTCCCCCTCCACCCCGTGTAGGGCAGACATGGCACTCACGCTGCGGTCAAACAAGCCGTGGTGGGAGGCATTGTGGCTGATTCTGGGTTCGAGGAAGGAGCCGCTACTGGATTTATCCACTGGGAGGTGCTTGTCCTCCACCTCATCATCCGTATGGGCGGAGTCGCCACGGCACACCGTAGAGCGGCGCTGGTTCTCCACCGCATGGTTCGTCCCACGTCTTCGGCGCCCGGAAGGAGACCCCAGGTTGGACGAGTTCTCCATGGACAGGTGTTGCACAGGGCTGCGTCGGAGCTCGGGGGAGCCAGGCACGTCCATCGTACTGTTGCAGGATAATAGCGGGGGGTTGGTCTCGTACTCTCGAATCAATGCAGTGATTTCATTTTCGCGATGAAGCAAATGCACCAGACCTGTGCTGAACGCCGTGACGCCGTCCGCGAGGCCTTGAGCGACTTTAGTGACAAAGAAAGGCACCTGCGCCTTTACCCACTCCTCCTTCAGTTCCTGCATGGAGAGCTTGGTGTGCGTCAGCTCCGCCTCCCACGTGGACAAAAAGCTCACAAGCTGGGCCCCCATGTTCATCGTCTGTGCGTGGGCCTGCACGCACGTGTTCACCTCTTCACGCAGTCGACTCGCTGGATCGATATCGATCTTTTTCATGCGATCCAGCGCGCGCTGGAACTCAAACGTCAGCGAGCGGAACGTCTTGTGCGGGGCGGAGGGGCCGGGATCCGCACTGGGAGGCTCGGGAAGCGAGCGCAGCGCATCCTCCTCCGACGCCTTAGCCGCGAACGCGTCGGGATGCATTAGCTCCTTGTAGAACTCACTGGTGAGGTAGTAGGGCGTCTTGACACACTTGTGGGACGCAAAGCCGTCCTCCAGCTCCATTGCCTGCGTCTCGTAGGCCCCGATCATCTTTTGAACGTGCTGCACGTACTTGCTGTGCTGTTGCAACAAGTAGCTGCTCTCCTGCTCCACTTTCTGCAGCGCCTCCTGCAGCTGCGCCACACCAAGCTTGTTCCGCACCTCCTTCGCGCGGCTCTCAACATCGGCGGCAATGTTTCGCAGCACATCCTCGGGGTCCTCCTCGCCACGACTGCTGTTGCGGTAGCGCAGAAATTTGCCAAGTTCACGACGGAGTGCGGTGATGCCGGCCTCCTTCTGTGAAATGGTAACAAGCGCCTCAGCAACACGGTTCTGGGCGTTGTGGAGGCGATCTTCCTGCACGAGAAGCTTCTCCTGGACCGACTCCATATCCGTACGCATCTGGGCGCCTTCCTTGCGCAGCTGCTCAATGGTGCCGTCGAGCTTGGCGGAATGCATGCGGAGCTCTCGGTTGCTCTCCTCCGCGTCTTGAGCGCGTTTCTCCATCTGCTTGTAGTCCTCCTTCAAGTTACGTAACTGCAGGAGCACCTCCGTGTGCTGCTGATTGCGGTTACGCAGCTCTTCTTTGGTGCGCTCCAAAGTTTGTTTCGTCGCTGCGAAGCGATTCTGCACCGTTTCAAATAGCTCAAAGGAAATTTGAATGGCGGGCACCGTGTCCGAGGGCATGGAGCCGCCTTTTACAAATAAATCGCGAATGGTGGAGTAGTTCGGCTTGCCAATCGTATTCAAGATGCGGTTGTAGTCTTCGGTATCACGTGACACCACAGCAGAATGTGCAGCCCCGCCACCCACCGTTGGGAGGGGCAACGTGTTGCTCTGCGTGGGGTCTCCAGATTCCGTCAACGCTGGTGCAGCGGAGCTCGGAGCCGCACTGGAAGTCCCAGCTCTGGACACAGGGACGGCTAGAGACATCTGGATCTTCGAAATTCAGAAGGAACAAAAACAATCTCAACAACTCTCCCTCGCTGGTAGAGACAACGAGAGAGAAAGAGCTGTGCTACGCCCAAGTGGTGTTCGGCTCTCGCCAGTTCTTCAAGATTTAACAGATCGATCAATGACTGCTTAGGCTGCTGCTTCGCTGCACGAAAGCTCACAGTGGTAAAGAGTAAGGTGACGTGAGGATATATGTTTATGTAATATGTCTATGCAAAACTATGTTTCTTGACCTACAAGTTTACAAAAAATATATTAATAATAAAGTCTCTATAGGAAGTAAGTTCCTTCAGAAATACAGATATATACAAAGCTGGAAAAAAAATAATAATACTAAATACTATTCCTAGTAGCCACGTAGTAATCGGATATCAACTCCAACGCCACGGCCGAACAAAATGCAAAAGGAATGCCAAAGAAGAAAAAAGAATCAATAAACACCGCTCAGAAAAATAATTAAAAGACACGCAGTAAAACAGGAGCCCCAAAGCGCTCAACTATTTTATCGTTAGCAAACTAATTTAAAATAAGAAGAAGAGATTAAAAGGGTTCCCTACTCTCTTTATATTTTTCTTGCATCTCTTTTGCTACAACAGCAAACAATAATAATCAAACAACAGGCTAAGAATAGAGTATCACCAATATTTTCTAGGCTCTGTAGTGGGGCAGCGATCGACACTAAGCATTGCTTCTACAATGGTGATCATAACCATAAATTTAGTACTAGCCACTTCTAGCTAGGTCTTTCCACAAAAACAAAAAAAAATAGCCGAATAATTAATCCAGGCTTGATTAACGCAGAAGTGTTACCGTAAGCGTTCATCAAAGAAGATTTCGAGGGATCCAGAGAGATACTTCCAAAGGAACCAGTGCGCTTGTGAACCCTTTTCAAGGCTGCGTGCTGTACACCTGGCCAGTAAGTTCACTAACGGATAGCGGAAGTGGAGTTTTTGGGGGTTGTTGGCACAACACAACCTTTTTTCCTCCGCCCAATAACCCGAATCGGGAGAAGTCCGTTGAAACCAGAAAAAGATCTTCAGTCTATGGTAGAGCTAAGTTCAAGAGACTGGGAATGCTGCTACAGGCCGCCGACTGTCGTGACCTTCATACGGAAGTCGAATTGGCCCGTCTTTGTTATTGGCAAC
Source organism: Vickermania spadyakhi (assembly GCA_030849815.1). Taxonomy (NCBI): domain Eukaryota; phylum Euglenozoa; class Kinetoplastea; order Trypanosomatida; family Trypanosomatidae; genus Vickermania; species Vickermania spadyakhi. The sequence goes on from JASAOA010001841.1 coordinate 20,894, forward strand.
GCCTCTACTCACTTCCCTCTTTCTGGGTTACCCTTTTCACAACTTCTACCATGGAGGTCCGTCCCCCTGCCCCCACCGCATTACACGAAACGATACTGTTCGCTTATTCGACAGGGCCACTCACCCTACCCCGTGTATCCGAACACATCCCCGACCCTCTCTCCCTTTCTCAAATTGTATGTCTTCGAGCTTAACTTTCCAACCTCGTTTCTTTTATGGCTTGGGGCACCATAACCTTGGAAACCTTCTCATGACCCAACAGCGCACTACCTTTCATACGTCGCTATATCTTCATGGCATAAGAGTTGGTAAGGCCCCCGGACTTGCTACATCCTCAGATACCTTACGCGAATAAAAATCCCTTCAATTTTCCAGCACTGCCTCGGCAACGCTGGATCTCTACACTGATGGTTCAGTCCAACCAGAATAGAATCCTCCTCTAGTGCCTATATTATTGTGGACCGTAGCCCCCTCCTCACGAATTCTTGATCAAGGCACCATCTCCTTAGGTCACACCGCATGCAGCTATTCTGCAGAACGACTTTCTATTCTTCACGGTCTACGTGCCATACAGATCATTCTCTCACAAGCCACATCGACCCACCTCCGTATTGTTTCCGACTCTCTCTGTCGTATCAGAACTGGCTCGTGGTGTCATGTACCAACAGGAATCACAAATGGAAGAGATTTGGAGCCTCTTATCCCTCATCCCTGCGCACCGCATTGACTTTGTATTCGTCTTCTGCCACGTGGCTGACGCCACGACACCCCCTCATTCTCCAGCCACATTTCATGTAGACGTCGACCACCTTGCGGGAAACTCCCTTCAATCTGAGCCTTCATCAGCAGTTCCACTGTGGCTACCAGATATCTTTCCGCCACTACGTCAAGCCCGACTAGCGGAAGGTGAAACACCCGAATTCACACTTTTCAAACGGAAATTACAGCATCTACCGCAGCGTTTCCATTACGCCATCTCCGTACATGGGCAACGCACCAGCTCTTTTTGCGATTATCGGTACCCCTGGATCACCGCCCCATGTAGTTAGTAGTGTGGCCTCCGCAGTCTCCCCAGAAATGGGTTGTAGCACGGATGGCGGGTCTTCGGACCAATTAGCTTACCATGCTGCACGCGCTGGAGTCAGGAACCCCTCATTCCGCACGTGTACAAATTATATTATTCATTCAGTTGTTATCACACCTTTTTCTCGATAACCCTGCTTCCGCTGCAAAAATGTTCAGAGTCGAAACTTCCTCAGGCAGGATCAAGGTAGGTGTTGGATGGGGAGGCCGGATTGAACATTCTAGATGTGAAGTTCAGACTTGAAGCCATCAAACTGCTCATTCAACTTGGCCATCCTCTTCGGGGTCATCCCGTCCGGGGAGGTTAGTGCCCGTGCCATCTAGCGTGGTTACCAATATGGCACTCTCTTTGAAAGCTTCATAATATGCGGCACATGTACCCTAAAAGAGCTGTTCCCCGACAACGCTATGGGCAATCGGCTAGGTGTAGCTCTATCATGATCTTTTGATGGTGCTGATACGCACTCCAATAAATTGTCGTGTCATAACGGTGCACCCCCTTCCGAGGTGAGATCTCGTTGCCCTCTCATCGAATCAGGCCCGGGGGGATGCAAAGCGTAACTTCCACTTTAGACGGGTTCATTGGCAACAGCAGATTCCGGGAACTCCGGCTTCAAGATTAAACCTTCGGCATCATAATGAACTCATAGAAACAGCTTAAGGGAATCAGGTAGCAGAAACTAGCAACAGAAGAAATAATACCAGTTGACTTGGCTTTTTAAAAAAAGGAACTACGAAGAAAATACCGATGACAACAGAGAAAGAAAGAAAATATATATTAAAAGGGAAAAATATAATATATATATATATATATATATATATATTATATATATATTTACATATATTTTTATTTTTTTATTATTTATATTATATATATATATATATATATATTATCGCATGATTGAAAATAAGTGCGTTGCTGCTGTCCATCAACCTTGCTCCCCTTCTCCCCTCTTACTTGAACAGGTGCCTTACTTTACTTTTCTCTTGTAACGCCTTCTTCTTTTTGTTGTGTCTTAGCTAATAGAAGGGCTTTGAAAGGTTCTGCATAATGATCGTCATAAACTGGAACCACAGAGATTAGAAGAAAATAGAGAGAGAGGAAGAGATCGCTATGGTTTTGGATTCAATAGAATACTCCCGGAACTTCCTTGCTCGTGTCTATCCTCCTCAACAATGAAACGGTGCAAGTCTGTAGTCTGTTGTTCACACCATTATATATAAGATAGAGGTATATTCTGCCCTAATTTTACTGAATCCATTGATAGGTTCTTCTCTCTTCCAACTTCCAATAATGAAAGTTGTTATCTCTTCTGGTAGGAGTCACAGATAGTATTGTTATCGCATGGTAGAGCCCATGTAAATAATAAGATTAAACTAATGAATTAGGATTCTTACAGCTATTATTGCTGACCTGCCTGGGAGTCCTTCCTTTGTTATTCATCATCTTATTTATTTTTTTTCCCTTCACACATTATCGCTGCAAATAAATATATATTCCGATCAATCTCCCACCGGAAATATAAAAAGTTTCTAAGAAGAATATAAAAAAAAATTTTAAGTTTTAAAAATCACACACAAAAAAAAAAAAAGAACAGTTTTTTTTTAGCCCCGTTACAAGAAGTGCCTCAGCAACACGTCAAAAGCAAAACGCAAAAAAGCAATACCACAGTACATAAAGATTATTCACTTCTCCATCAGTCTCTATCCTGTGGATTTTCTATTATTTGTATCAATTCCGTGATACACTTTTCCTAGTTGCTAATTATAGTACACACTCCAGTGTAGCTGCTTTGCCGTGTAAAAAACGACCACCGCCACCGCAGCGGAGATCCAGCCGAACAACACCGTCACCCACGGGACCTTCATACTCGACTCTGACTGCATATTCGAAAAGTCGTCTTGCAGCTTTTCAATCATTTGAGACACTTCCACCTTCGTGTTTTGCGTATCCACGGTCATCAGGGACGCCATCTGAGGCGGGTTCAGAAGCGTCAAGCTCAAGCGCTGCAGCGCTGCGACTCGCTGGAGATACGCCTCAAGTCCTGCCGGTGCCTGCGGGCCACACATGGGCACCAAGGCCACCATTGGTTGGATCGCTGCAGTCACACACGAGACTGCAGCGCCGTCCAGCAGTATACACTTGAGAAACGCATTCACGTACGTCTCCCAAACGCCAATCACATACGAGAGACAATTATCGTAGTTGGGAAAGTGGACAAAGGAATCAAACTGCTTGAGAAGTTCGGCCTCGTCGCGATACACGCCATCTAACTCAGGCTCTTTTCTTATCCAAGAGCTTTCTACCGCTAACTTGAGAGCGTTGGCATGCAGGCTATCGAGTACGGTGCTCAGCATCCGTTCGCCATCGTTCTGAGCCGGACCACCGTTCCACTGAATGGACTTCATGCTGGTCCACGTTGCCGTCCAGCCGATGGCACTTCGGATATAAGTATTGTTCTGCGAGAGCAGTGCGCGACACCACTCTGCAAAGCTCATCTCTACCACAGTGCCGGCGAAGGTGTTCTCCGACAGCGGGATAAAGTTACTCTGCGCCATCAGCATCTCGGCGTTCAGTGCGCTTATACTCGACTGGGAAGTCGAGAAGCACACCGCACAGAGCACACAGGCGGTCAGCACCACGACGACGTTCCACACACACAAATGCCGCACCCCTCGCTGGATGGCGCGTGAGTTGATCCGCAGCGTCGAGCGCGGTGTGGTGTAGTCGTTGGAGTCGATTAGTTCTGTTTCCGGCTCCTCGTCCGGGTCGGACGTCCACAGCCACGTCCAAGTGGAGTCCGAAAAAAAAAGGGCGGTGTAATGTGCATCGAAAATAAAGTACAGCAATACGAGGCTCACCGCACCAAACAGAGTTTTGAACCCCAGAAAGCCCATCCAAGAGTACGTCAGGCACAGGTAACGATTCGCTGGCACCGCGTAATACCAGTAGGAACTGATAGAATCCTCTATCGCCATTACGGCATCAGCGGATTCCATGTTATACAGAGCGGCATAATCCCTCATCGTGATGGTTGAATCTAAAACCATTGTGGCGGTGGACAGGTAGCTCTGCATCCCAATCGGTAAAGTACTTAGAGCGTTTGTGAAGTCGTCTACCACTGTCTGCCCGAACACGGCTGCAGAATCTTGGACGCCGGACAGAATGGTCGCGCTTCCGGAAGCTAAGAAATCCTTGTCGTTGACCATGCAGGCAACGATGAAGGCACTCTCGTCCCGCAGGATCCAGTGCTGCAACAATAACAGATCCTCTGATGCCGTCTGCGTCTGCAGGAAGGACTTCACGTAATCGGTGTTGGACAGCACTGGCCACGTCAACTCTGTCTGGCTTGCCAGAAACGCTCCTGTGGTGTACAAGAAGTACTTATTCTGTTCAAGTAAACTCGACAACAAGGTATAGAACTGGGCAACACCAATTTCATCCGATGACGTTAAGGGAACGGGGCTGTACTGAATGAAATCGGAGGACCACCCGTTCCCATTTAGCACCGAGGAGTAGCTCTGCGCGAGCAGATTACTCACTGTCTGAATGCCTCTCAATTTCTCAATACGGTTATCGTAGTACTCCGCTAACACGCGCGTTCGATTAAAATGATTCGACAGTCGAGAGACCCCCATGCACATGACCAGCAGCACCATCCCAGTGAGAAACCCCAACTCCAGCAGCTTCATGTAAGGCCAGTACTTGGGCAGTCGATTCGACCACGGGCTCCTGCCTTCCGACTGGAATCCCTTGTACCCTAGAGAATGAAAAGGAAACCACGCGGCTAACAGTACGACACCAAATACAAAAGTTGTCGCTACACCAAGCAAGAGAACTGGCAAATAGCGAGCATCTCCAATATGAACCTTCTCCCCACCGTCTCGCACAACGACTATCAACGATTCAATCGAAGGCACGGAAGCACCCGCATAAAAGTACGGATACAAATATCCATCAAAATCCACCAAACTGTTGACCGCGTCACTAAACAGCGCCTTCTCCACAACCTGAGAGTACAAAGGCGGCGAGACCGTCTGTGCCTCGCCGATGGCGAGCACCACTTGGTACGATTGGTCCGCCACTACATTTTCATTAACGTGTTTGAGCGAGGCAGCAAACGTTAAGGCTGCATTGTTGGACGTCAGGAGCGAACGAGTGGTAGTAAACATCGTGGCATACAGTAATGCAGAGCGCCGTACATCCTCAAGCCAGCTAAAGTTAAAGCTCAATTTAATAGTTCTGATAGACAGTGCGATCATCCCAATGGTGAGCGCTGCAGGTCCCACGATGTATCCCACCCACACACACGCCACAGCGGTTCGCCGATAACGGGCAGCCGCCAGCAAGTTCCCGGCTGCTAGTGTGCCAAAGAGCACAAACGGAATGAGTAGAATTGCGCACGATGCAATTGCTAAGAGCTCTTGGTACACACCCGAGCCCGCTTCGGTGATCTCGCCTTCCGTCACACTGATCACCGCGTTGAGGGTGGGGCTGTACTTGTACACGACAGTCGGGTAAAACGACGACATGGCAATCGTATTTACCTCTATCGGGACATCTTGTGGTTTTTGAATCTTCACCAAGAACGGCGTTGTTTCCGAGACGGTACTCAGTGCATCGGATTTAGAAAGCCACTGATTTAACGGAATCCATTCTATCATCGCAGTGACGTAAGAGACGCGTAAGATCATTTCCTTGTCAAAAGCGTATTGATTGAATAGAAAAGTCAGTCGATAGATATACTGATACATAAAAAAATTGGCTACCATGAGGAGTGTCGCATAGACCCACGTCACCCGGCGGAGTAGCGTTTGTGACATTTTTGCGTCCCGATATCGCAACGCCGAATTCACAAAAGGAGATTCCGCCTTCAAAACGAACAACAAAAAAGGGTAAATGAATAGAAAAGGCACAACGTAGCAGACAACAACTCCTTTTTTGTTTACTGCGAGGCGTGCGAGAAAAAAAAAACTCTTTTGGATTTTATTAAAGGATTAAAAAGCTGATGCAGCTTACAAACTGATAAGCTTACCCTGTCAGAGAGAAATAACGTACTAATCCACAATCTCAAGCACCTTGAGATACAGAGAAGTACTTAACAATTGATCAATCAAACAGAATAAAAACTTGTTGAAGTGAAATGAAAATATAAGAAGGGAAAATGCTTTGTGAATACGAACTAAGGATTTTTGATACTGAAGTCAAAGAACAACAGAAGAGAAAAAATTTTGCCTTAAGAATATTGAGGATGTTTGCTGTACTTTCTCTCTTCGTCTCTGCCAGTACGATGCTGTTTAGGTTATCCTATCCGATAACTGGCATGAGTAATGGGTGACGAAGATCGTACGAATATGAAAAGAACACAAAAGAAAAGAAAAGGAAGAGAGAATCGAGAACACACAATAAGAGGAGTAGTAAAGGTAGTACTGCAGAACATTACACGTTCAAGTGAAAGACACAACAAAGCAATTGCTAACGAATGCACGGTGCGTGTGGGGGCCTTATCATCGAAATTATTTAAGAACGACATAAAATATAGAATCCTTTCTTGTTCTGTGGAAGAACGGCATCTGTTGTATGATCTCTATGTGTTTACGCGTCTCGTAAAATGTGATGTGGAGTTCATGTTTTGATTCACTTCCTCACAGCAACAGAGATTAAACACGTTTTGATTGAGAGGTGGAAGAAGGAGATGAGCACAACACCGACAGAGCAAAAATGAAAAATATAAAAACTAAGCAAATAAGCAAATAAAAAGGAGATAAACAAAAGAAGAGAGCATTTAGTTGCGCCATACATATTCTCTCGGCATTTATCGAGTTGGCGCATGACGAGATCCGCATCCGAAAAAACAGCACGTCACGTTTTTCCCATGGTTCATAATGCATTTTATTATACGTAGTCGTGTACGTGAAACTGAAGTGGAGTAATGTTACAAATAGTGAAGCGTGGGGGGTGGGGAGGAAATCAATCAAAAACACAATAAAAAATAACACAAATAAAAATAACACAAATAAAAATGTATATTTAATAGAAAAGCTTTTTTCTTAATATTCTGAACGACTGATCTTTTTGTTGTTGCTGCTATGTGATTACTCTTCTGAAAAGGAAAATATATCATGAATAAATAAAAGAGCCACTCAAAAAAACTAGTATTTATAGACCGGAAAGCAAGTTAAGCAGCACTATACGTCACTCCTCACATGCGACAAAATGAAGAGAGCGCGAGACAAAATCTGAATTGAAGCGAAAAAAGGGCTGACTAAAACACACACAGAAAAAATTGAAATTTGTTTGCAGCAATAATCTAAAAATTTTATTTAAAAAGGGTAGAAAAAAAAAACTCTGAAGAGAAAGCTCTCTATCTCTTAGCTTGAATGTCTCTCAGCTGTATCGATTGTTTATTTCTTTGGATAATTCATGTTTCATTATCTGAGTCTATTTTTTTTTGTCTTGTTTCACTTTCTGGTATTATAAGTAGCTACCTCCATCCTGAACACACAATAAATAGATTGCAAGAGAGACATAAATTCATTTTCAGTTATTTTATTTATTCTACTTAATATTATTTTTTTGTGCATTGACTTCAGTGCGGTGTGGAATGATTACATCAGCACAGCATACTAGTAGGTGAAGTTTAACACTTGTAAAACTAGCTACGCCTTCATGCTCAGCAGTGGATCGATATCTGAGCGAAGGCGATTGAATTCAACTTTCACCACTATATTAAAATTTGTTCCGTCATTATGAAGCCCAAAAGCTTTCTGTTTTTCCACAATTTAAATGTTTTCTTCCGGTACGTTGTCTACTACTTCATTTTATTTGCTTCTTTATTTTGAATGTATCAATGAAGCGAAACGGATTCTAGACAGCAATGGTGTAGCTCCTCTCTCACTCTCTCGCTCTCTCGAACTACACTCAGGTGTAGTACAGCGACATATGAAACCCCCTAGCACTCTTATATAAGAGGAATACAAACGGTGCGGCGAGCCAGCCATACAGTACACCGACCCATGGCAGACCCATAGACATCTCGGTCTTCATATTGGCGAATTTTTGGGATAAGAGGACAATCACTTGATCGACTTCAGAGTTGATCTTCGGGGTCAAAGAAGTCATCAAATCGGCCATTTCATTGTGGTTGTACATCGTAAAGCTTCGCATCTGCAAGGTGGGCACACGACGGATGTAGCTGTTGAAGTCGTCCGGAAGGCCTCGTCCTTGGCACATCCGAGCGAAGGCTTGAAGAGGCGGGTACACACTTTCCAAGCACGCGTCGGACGGGTTCAACACACAAACGAGCCAAATACCCGCGTAACGCTCCCATTGATAAACTGCCGTTTGTAGGCACGTCTGGTAACCCGAGAAGTGAAAGTAGTTGTCAAACTCGTTCAAGAGATAAATTTCATCCTTGTACAGCCCTTCAAGTGAAGGCTCGGAGCGCAACAGGGAGGTCTGCACGCTGACCTTCATGAGGTTCGTCAGGAGATTGCGAATCAGTGTGCTGCTGAACCGCGCCGGATCGTGCTCTGCCTTGCCTCCTACCCAGCTGATCGGCCTAAAGTTAGTCCACCTCATGGACATGTCAATCGCACTGTTAATGTGCTCTTTCTGCAGCGAGAGGTACGCCTGCGACCAGGTGGACAAGCTCATCTCGACCACCGCCAGGCCGCCGGCTCGCTCGCAAATGGGGACCAGGGAGCCTTGAAGGTATTCGACTTCAACTCTGAGGAGATTCACATTGAGAGCAGCGCGGGAGATAAATATGGTGGCCACCAGCAGCGTGACCACAATAAAGCCGCAGGTGTACAGAAGGATCAGCTGCACGCCGTGGCGGACCCCATGCATGTTGATGACGAGCTGCGAGCTCGGGCTGGAATAATCGTTGCTGTGGATCGTCACACGGTCCGGCTCCCGGTAGGCGTCATCGCGACGACGCAGCCATTTAAGCTTCAGATGGGCAAAGAACATGGCCGAGTAGAGCGTGTCGAAGATGCTGAGCACGAAGGTCATGAGAAAAAAAGCGACACAAACGTACATCGAGTTGAACTTACCCCATGGGTAAGTCAAGTTGATGTACTTGTTGGCAGGTATCTGCGCCATCTCCTCGGTTGTTGCATCCTGTACCATTTTCACTGCCTGCAAACCAAGATCGGACTGGTACAGCTCGACATACGTAGTCACGTCGATCCCTTGCTTCTCGTAGGCCTCAACGATGGCAAGATACGGCGCAGCGGAAAGTAAAGTCATGCTTATCGCTTCCTGGATGTCGGCTAGCGTTAGACCAGAGTTGGTGAGGTCTGCAAAGGCGCTCTCCAAGCTTTGCTGTAAATCTGCATCTCCTTTTGCCAAAAAATCCTTGTTATTCGACAGCACGGCCACCATCATCGCGTTGTCAAATCGAAGCAACAGCGACATAAAAGTAATCGTCGCTGCATCAGATTTAACATTACCAGCTAAGAACTTCACTATTGAAGGCATGTTGGTTAGCAAGGGCCACAAGTTTTGGGGCTCCTGTGACATATCGTCCCCGCAGGAGTAAATGAAATACTTCTGAGTCTTTACCGTCGTCGTTAGCTCATGAAAAAATTGATAGAGGTAAATATGCTGATCCTCAGTCAAGTTTTTGGAAAGGTAATCCATAAACACACTGTTCCAGCCCTTTCCCTCCAAAATATCGGTGTAGCACTGTCCGAACATATCACTGACCTTCTGCAGCTTCTGGAGGTACACCACCTTAGCGAGGTAGTAGTCCTGCAGCGCGGAGGTGCGCCGGAAGTGGGTGGTCAGCCGCGCCAATGACATGGAAAAAACAATCAAGGCGACCGTCATAAGAACGCCAATCTCGAACAGTTTCCACTCCGGCCAATGCCTTGACAGCCGGTTCGCCCACGGACTCGCTCCTTCGGGTGGCAGTGCGATGGTGCCCAACACCCGCATCGGGAAACCCCACCACATAAACCCAACGCCCGAAAGGACGGTGAACAGAAGCACAAGCAGAAAGGGAATCAGAAACTCAGTATCAAACAAATTCGGCGACTTTTGAAGCTGACGAGCAGTTAGAAGGAGGGACGTCACGGTGGGGAGAGAGCTGCTCGCCCAAACGTATCCGTCCACAATGCCAGAAGTGACGATCTTCTTGGTCTTGGCACTCCCGAACGCTTGCTCATACACCCCATTCGAGTGGAGCTCCGGCATGACTACGCGATCCGCCCCCACAGAAACGACCACTTGATAAGCATCGCCGTCCACGACGTTATCATTCACGTACTTCATCGTCGTGGCGAGCATCTCCGCTGTGGTCGTGGTCTTCACGGAACAAATAGTGAGGAACGTCTCACTGTACAGCGTTGCGGTCCGTCGCATATCTTCCTCCCACGCGTTGAGGGAACTGGTCTTCTGGACAAAGATCAACATCAGCATCAAACCCACCGAGATCGCAGCCGGAAGTAGGACAAACCCTATCCACGCCAGCCCACACGCGAGACGAGGTCGACCTCGTGAGGCTAACAGGTTCCCTGCAGAAAGCACTGCAAACAGAGTCATGGGAATGAGCACAAGAAAGCAAACTCCAATCGCAATGAACTCCTCCGAACAGCCGTTACTCGCATCGGTAACCTCGCCTTCCTCCACCGAGATCACCGCATCCAGCACCGGGCTATACTTGGAAGCGATCGCAGGATAGCCGGAGGAGAGCGCCAAGTTCTTGACCGGCTCCTCGCCGTCGGGCAGCGCAGACCGCATGGAAATAGTGAAAGCGGTCTTATCCGAGAGCGACGACAAGACGGAGTCCGTGGTGAGCGTGCTGAACGAAACCATCTCTGCTATTGCAGCCACATACGTCACCCGGTAGAGCATTTCGCGTTGAAAGACCATTAAGTTCAGCTTCGAGGCAGCGCTACTCACGTACATCAACACGAAAAAGTGGATCACCACTAGAATCAAGGCAAACACTCCGGTTCGCAAGCGAAGCGTCTGCTGAGAAGCCATCTCTCGGAATTGAAAAAAGGAAAACGATTTTTGAAGGTCAAAAGAGGGAAGCCACAGGAAAACCGGACGTGCACCTTCACCCACAGCGGGCCTTCTCTTGTCTAGTCTGCGGCGGCACCACTGACGGGGAATAAAAGGTCGATAAAACGGATGAGAATCGTTCCGTGTACTCCACTCGTGTCTCGTCTCGCGTCGCTTTGCCCTTCACTTCAATACAATACGATGAAGAATGTACCCTTGATATCTTCTAACACCACGATACACTTAAAAAAATTGAACTAACTCTAATCCTACTAATAATATATTGTTTTATTTATATTATTTTTTTTTTGATAGCTCAAAGCAACAAATAGAGCTCTTTCAATTTAAGTTCCAAATGCAGGAGACGTTGTGGGGGAAAAAAAAATGAATTGGATTAAATATCATGAAACAGAAAAAAAATATTTTATGAAATAAATGAAAAAAGTAAATGGACTCCTCAATCCTTACTTTCTTTTCAAAAAAAATTTAGAATGGAAACCGTTAAAGAATAGTTTTTCCACTGACGCAAGGAGATGTGGGTCTGGGTGTGTCAGCAATCAAGGAGAAATAATTACTGGATGTAGGTGTGTCTTCAACTGGATGCACGTTATTCCTTCAGAAAAAACATAAACTACGAGTTGGTAAAGAAATATATATATATATCACTTAATAATTAGAAGCAGAAAATATTTCTTCTAAGCGTAGCTGCAGAGACTACTTTATTTTTTGAGTTTTATTATTATTATGTGTGTGTTTGTATATGCTTAATTCTTTGTGTTTGAACAAAGAAATAATAAACAAAACAAAAGAGAGGGGAAGAAAAGGTCCAAATGAGGTTTAACAAAGAAAATCATTAGCAAACAGTATAACAGCAATGAAAACTATTCAACAGTAAACGGCAAAAACTGATACCGATTCATGAACCTCTGCGGCCACATCCTAATAATTGCAGTACTTGCTTTTAGCTCATTAGAAACTTTCTGTCGATGTATTGATAGTAAATGTCACCGTCTTACAGTTTGATAGTTGGCTGCCGTTTCATCAGAGTAAACAATATTTTCTCTGTACCCGGAGAAGAGGGGAATCAAATACGTGCCAAAAATAATAATAATACTACGTCTTCAACATTACGACAAAAGAGTAACCGAAATTTTAAATTAATATGGAAGAAGCCGTCCTGTGTAGAGAAAGAAAGAGAGAAAAGGTAAAGAAGGCACCACCAGCATCAATGACGGTGCTCCTTACTCCTGCAGAGCACATAAAGAAATGCGGAGTTCCATTTCTTCGCCGAATCCCTTTCTGTTTGTTGGTTTGTTTTGACTACTCTGAAAATATAGCAGCGTGGCATAAAAAAAATAATTAAAAAACTCTGGATCCGCAATCAACAAAAAGGGCATCACGCGTTGCAAAATATTCTCTGTTACTTGCCAAAACGAAATACTATAGACGACTATACCACTGTACGAATATTAATGAGTTTGCGCCACTATTCACAAACATCGAGATCTACTTGGTATCGATAAATAGGCATATATTTCTAGCAAGAGATGTTATTCAGCAGTGCCATTAAAATTTTCTTTTCAATTTTTAGGACATCAGAGCATGTCGTTACTTCAAAAAAAAAAAAAAAACGCGTTGAACCGAGGGTTTTAAAAAAATTATATAACTGTATTTACTTAGCCGTGGTGAAACCTTTGCCTTGTAACTCATGGCAGGATGACACAAAAAGATGGCTATATACATATATATATAATTATTTATTTCATGCCATTACTACGCACTTCTAATGCTTCATGTGCCTTCTCAGGGTGAAAGAAATAAATGGGTGTGTACCTGCATGGCACCGTAAGTGGGTGATAACAACAGCTTCTTCCTTTCATGGATTTCCAATAGCTATCAACCTCTTCTTTTTTCATTAACTCTCCAAATAAATGTTTCCAGTTACTAAACCGATCCATCTCGATCGGGAGAAAGGCTGTGAAAAAAACACTGGTCCCTCAAAAGGAAAAAATCATCCCAAAAAATATCCCGTCCACGAAAAAAATCATCCCAAAAAATACTCGTTGAAACTCCGAAGAAGCAATGACCTTCATTCACAAAGAATGGAATATTTGACTTCCGGCTACATTGCAAATGCGGCCTTGCATCATCTTGATCTTTTTTAAGTTATCACACGGATTAATGACTGATGTACTTCGATATACTAAGTTTAAATAGATAAAAAGATGTAATACATAATATGCTTCAAACAAAAATTAATATTTTTTTCTTTTTTTCTTCACAACAAGTTCTGTTACTTTTTTTATTGCTACTTTTCTCCGACGAGTTCGTCCTAGTAAGCTTATCACGACTCCCATAGCAGCTCTCGTGCTCTGCCTTTGTCCAATTATGCAGTACCTCCGTCTCAACGTGCCCTAGCGGCATTAAAATATGTATCTCTACGCACTATTGAGGTTCAGGTGTTAGGAAATCGTAACACCCGAACCTCAGTAGAAGTCGATCTTGCGAAACCAATACATTTCATTAAATCACTCTCTTTTGTATTGTTACTATAATTCCAATGCGGACTTACAGGCATAAAAACACAAAAAAAAATATAATATTATGATAAAATAAACGAAAGATGCGTTTAGAGGTGTAGCGAATATTTTCAAGTATCATTTTGTGAAGTCGTAACAAGAGTAATCTGACGTGGTCTCGTGTCTTTAGATTGACTTCTCCACGTGGAATGAAAAGAAATCGTAATTATAATTTAAGAGAGGAGCACAAAACAAAAACAAAAATGATATAATTTTTATGATGGTTTATGTACATACAGAGAGGTGTATTTCGACTTTCCGAGTTTCTCAGAGAAGTCCTGTCACTTACAAAAACAATATGGTTTGTTGTTGCCTTAGTTAAAATAAATGGAGTTAAAGAACTCGTTCGAGAACTTGTACACCAGAAGCACTATCGGAGTGATCCCCCAGCAGTAGCCCAGAATGAGCCACGGGAGTTTAACGTCGTCTACCGAGTGAATTTTATTGGTTTTTTCAAGAAACTCGTGGAACATGTCCAACACCTCTGTGTTGGTTTCCTCCATCACGCGGTTCAGCATCTCGGAGACCTGCTGATGATCAATCAGCAGGTGCTGTCGCTGTCGAAGGGCTGCAGCACGCTGTAGATAGGGAACGAGATCCGCCGGCAGCGACCCCCCGCTGCACATCTGCGACAGCGTCTCCGCCAGCTCAATCTCCCCGTCGTAGCACGAGGACAACGCATCGGCGACCAGACACAATAGAAAGTTTCGACTCATTACCGTCCATATGCTCGAAGCGATGCCGAAACAGTTTTGATATCCCTGAAAGAACAGGTACTCCTCATAAAACTGCAGTAAATAGCTCAAATCTACGTATATCCCCTCGGAACTGCGCTCTTGACGCAACAAGGAAGTCTGAATCGAAATGGTGTGCACTGTGGTAAAGAGGAGCTCCATCGTGCTGCTGCGCATCTGCGTCGGATCCCGCACTGCGTCGCCGCCGATCCACTTGATAGGCTTCATGGTGCTCCATGCATTGGTCATCTCGATCGCCATGCAAACATGCGTATCTTCTAAAGAGAGGTACGCCCGCCCCCACGCCGCTAAGCCCATCTCAATCATCGCCCCTTGCTGCACCCGCTCGGACAGTGGCACCACAGTATGCTGGTAGTACTGGGCCTCATTGGACAGTGCTTCAACGCTCTTTCGAGCTTCTGACTGAATCACCGCACCCATCAAAACAGAGACACCCACGAGCGCCGCAAACAACACAATCAGCGGCCCGAGTTTGTGTCGCACGCCATGCATATTCACAGGCATCCACGAGCGCGGGGCGGTGTAGTCATAAGTTTCAATTCGCACCGATGCCCCCTCACGACCCTTCTCTTTCCGTGTATGTCGCAGCCAGCTCCACTCCGCTCCGGTGAAGAACTTGGCCGAGTAGAGCAGATCCAGCACCCACAACCCCAGCACCACGGCGAGACAGACGTAGCACACGTAGAAGCTCGTGAAGGAGACCCAGGCATAGGAGAGGTCAAAGAAACGATTAGGCGGTATTCGGTTCTTTTCTTCCATAGCGACGTTCTCCTCAATGGAAGACACGAGATGACCCAGTGTGGAGTTGTAATAATCCACAAAGGTAGTACGCGTCACGTTCTGAGATCCGTAAAAGAACGCTAAATCGGCGTACGGTTCCTGCGCCTCGATCGTGAGGAAATACATTTCGAAAAGTTCATTAGGAGTAATGAAGACGTATTCGCCGAGTAGCTCCAGCATAGCGAGAAGCTGGTCCTCGCTCCCTTCCGCTAAGAATTGGAGGTTGCACGTCAGCACGGCGAGCAGGAAGGTGGAGTCGTATACGGTCACCGCATCCCCGAAGAGAATTCCCTGCTCCGACATCTCCGCATAGGGTAGAAAATATGCGATGGCGGGCATATTCGACATGAGCGGCCAGAGATCAGCAGGTTGTTCCATCAAGTATTGGCTTAAGGAATACATGTAGTACTTGAGATCTCCCACGGCTGTGGAGAGTCGACCATAGAACTGCGCCAAGGACAAGTAGTCGTCCACGGACATGCCAAAGGTGGTGTACTTCGCGTAGTTGACATTCCAATCATGTGTACCGAGCACTCCTGTGTAGCAACTAGCAAGCGAATGACTGACAATTTGTACTTCTTCAATCACATTAACACGATCAATATAGTACTCCTTCACGACTTCCACACGATGATAGTGGTGGGCAATACGTGCTAAGGCCAACAGAAATACAATGACACACATGGTCAGAATCATGGCGGTTTCTAACACTTTGCGGTACGGCCAAAAGCGGCTCAGCCGGCTCTCCCACGGCTCTACATTGAGGGGTAGCGGCCCCCGACAACCGAGCGAGAAGAAGGGAAACACAAACACCAAGAGTAATAAGGAAAAACAAACCGACGCAGCGAGTGCGAGCACCAGAGCGGCGATGTACTCCGTAGAGAGGAGAGTAGGAGGCTCGCCTTCGAAACGCAGGACCAGAATCAGCGAAGAGAGGACTGGAATCGGGCTCGCTGCGTACAAGTACCCCGCGGTGTGCCCCTTGAAGAGCAAAGAACGTCGATCTGCATCTTGGAAAATAGCCTCTTGTACCGCTGGGCTACACAGCGGCGGGTCCACTTCACGTGACTGTCCTGCCGCCACGGAGACTTGATATAAACCCCTGTCTGTAAAGATTTCATTGTTCACTAGCTCAAAGGCTTTGGAGAGCTTCTCCGTGTCCGTCATAGACAAGAG
This sequence comes from Vickermania spadyakhi, assembly GCA_030849815.1. NCBI lineage: Eukaryota > Euglenozoa > Kinetoplastea > Trypanosomatida > Trypanosomatidae > Vickermania > Vickermania spadyakhi. The sequence continues at coordinate 37,282 of JASAOA010001841.1, forward strand.
AGTGCACATGGCAGCGAACATACTGCTGTACAAGGAAGCCGAGCGAGACACATCTTCCGCCCAGGCATTAATCTCACTGTAGCGCTGGATGCGGGAAAAGAAGGCGAGCATGCCGACGGAGATCACACACGGGACGACGAGGTAGCCGATCCAAATCACCCCGACCGCCTGCCAGCGGTGCTGCCGTGCCGCTAACAGGTTCGCCACCGCCAGGCTACCAAACACCAGCAGCGGCAGCAGGGCGATCATGCAGGCGGCGGTGGCCAGAAACTCCTCACTGGAGCCCGTACTCGGCCTCGTCATCTCTCCTTCCGTGAGTTCAATGTACGCTTCAAGAACCGGGCTGTACTTGGTGGCTGAGACAGGGAACCCGGAGGAGACTTGTAGGCCCGGCTCATGACTCGGGTGCTTCGGGGCGGCCTTAATGTTGATGTGGAATGGCGCCTTCTGCGAGATGGCTGCGATCGCGGTGCTGGTCAGTAGCTGGTCCAGCGGGACCCACTCCGCCATCACACTAATGTAAGTGACCCGCAGCAGCATTTCTTTTCGAAACTCGTATTGAATCTTGCGATTAGTGCCATCACTGAGGTACAATGCAATGAACAGATTGATGCACGCCAGCACTAATGTGAAGAAGGTGGTGTGACGACGTAAAATATACTGTGTCATCGGTGTTGTTGTTCTGAATCGTCGCACTTCACGGTTCCGTCGGTCCTAGAAACCTGGCGGTATATAGGAGTTGTGTTGAAGATGTACTAGTGAACGGCTGAGTAGGTCGTGCCACGCCAACACGGGAAAATACAACTATGGGATCCTTCTCTGTACGCTAGCACGTGATAAATAATAACAATACCGAAAAATTTCAAAGAAAGAAAAAGAAAAGGTAAAATAAATACCGAGAAGAAAGAAATGGAAAGTCGGGACGACAGTACATCGAACCGCACGCTCCTTAGATTTAAAAAAAAAAAGGTAAGTACCATAAATGGGAGGGAGGGAAACAATAATTATTAATTAATACCGCAAAGGCGGTATGTCCACTATTTCTTTGCAGATGTTCGTATCTGGAAACAGGAGCAAATCACAAAAATAGAAAGGAAGATGTCAAATTTTAAATCAGGGGAAACGCATTCAATAGTGAAGAGGAGCGATGAGGCGGGGTTGCGCACACAATTCAGCTTTCCCTTTCGCTCTCGCTTCCGGTGACGAGGCAGTGGGCTACCTTTCCATTTATATATCTGTCTTCGAAGAAAAAAAATATTTAAGAAAGGTTAAAAGGATATATAATGCATCGATCTCAACTTCGAAAACGAATTTCTCACGCAAATACAAAAAGAAAAAAATAATAGGTTTTAGTAGTCGTATTAGTACCTATTTGCGGTTCTCATAATCGTATTGCTCTTTCTTAATCGCTAAAAACAAAAATAAAATATTTTTTTAATCGAAAAAAAGAGAGAAAGAGCGACTCCAGTAAAGATGATGAATATACAAGAGCTACCACCACTACAGGAGGGTAAGTAATATTCCATGATCCCATATTCCATATTCCATTACTCACCCAATTAAAAACAATAATTGAAAAATTACGACGAAAACGACATCACATCCATCTAAAAGAAATTGTCGTATCTCGTACTGCTCTTCAAAGATCCCTTAAGAGAGATCAAGAAACCGACACTAACAGGCGTGAAGTCGACTTCAATCGGATACGCCAGTGTATGAGAACAAGAGGAGGCAGTATGAGCTTCTCTCTGACGAACAGAGAAGGAAAGCATTTACGAATAATCGTACCAATATCGAGAGAGAAAACTGTGTGTACTCCACGATGAAAGTCTAGGAGTGGCATCGCTGAACCGAATCGAACTCGGGAGAATCGCTTGAATCACACCACACAAACAGCTGTGCTAAACATCCTCACAACCAGGAAAATATATTTGAGTGAGACTATTTCCATTTCATGCGAAGCTTATTTTAAAAAGAGGGGGAAGGGTGAACAGAGAAACGAAGAAGTGTGAAGACAGGAGCACAACACATTCATCATCCGAATAAGATCATTCATTTCATTCATCTCTACTTTCCGTTGTTGTTCTTTTATATATAGTTTTAAGAATACATTCTCCATAAAAATAAAAATAATAAAATTAGTATTATTCGTCATCATCATCAAAACAAAACGAAGGATTTCTCCATCAACGTATACTTCTCTGTTCTGGAGTATATATTTTTTTAATGCCCATTTGGTGATGAGAGTCGGCTCTCTCTCTCTCTCCCAAACGTTTTTTATGTCGTGTTTTATTTCTTCTTTTGCATTGCGCTTTTTATGAGGGTCACCCGTAACTCAATAATTTAAGTGATGAAGTTGAAACAGCTATCATTCAAGTGTGTCGTGTGTGTCAGTTGAAGAAGCTACTTACAAAACCGGGAGCTAAATAAATATATTTTTTAAAAAAAAAAGGAGAAAACCATTTAAAAGCATAACGCAAGGAAAGACCCAAAATAATAATAAAAATAGAAGCATCAAAAACGAAAAAAAAAAATGGTTCGCGAGTCTGAAACAGGAGAGTCGACACCCAGTTCAAGAAAAAAAAAAAAAAAAATTAAAACCAATAGCATATTCCTCGTTTCCGTATCTATCCGTCAATATAGAGTACTAAGAACCTCCACCGCATCAGTATCCACCGCTAGAATGTGCAGATTCCGTTATTGTGTTTGTGGTTCATGTTCAGGCATTCTAAAACACTGTGGAGAAATGTTTAATACGCTGATGCAGAGGGAGATAAAAATAGAGAGAGATGGATTAAAAGAGCTTTACAGATCAGAAAATATACGTCGAGCAGAGAATATATACCGTGTAATAATATAAGAAGTATAATAAAATAAATGTATACACCAATGTATATAATACAATAATAATAATACAGTTGATATTATTAGTATCTAATTTCAAAAGAAATAAAAAATAAAAATGCAAAATATAATCTCACCGGTGCGCACGTTATACCGAATAATAATAATAAAACGATATTTCATTTTCTCGGCACGGTATTCCTGTGCAGTGCACCAGGTTCCTTTTGTTCTCTATGGCACAGGCAACCTCATCAATCATAAAATAGATTCACATCATCACCGTAGTAAAGCGTGACCCTTAAAAAATAAAAAAACGCGCTACCCTCGCGCATGCAGGAACTGGACATGCGATGCCTGTCGTCACACATTATCAATTTCAGTTCTCGAACAAATTAATTGTAATAAATCGAAAAGAAGAATTGTCGAGAAAATATGAAGATGAGAAACAAGACGCCGCAGCATATCCACGCATAGCTCAGTACCAGCCACGGCACAGGGACAGTGGTGATGGTCTGAATGTCGTCCGTCTCGCCCAGAAACACATTCAGCATCTGCAGCACCTCCTTATTCGTCGTATCCGTCACGGCATTTAGCAGCTGCGACACGGTTTGATGGTTAACCATCATACCACTTCGAAGTCGCAACGCGGTGCTGCGATAAAGAAAAGCAGCGTAATTCGACGGCAGTCCTCGCCCCGTGCACATCTGAGACACGCCAGTAAGAGGGGCAATTGTCGCGAGAGAGCACCCGTCGTCCAGGTTAGAGATCAAACACAATAGATACTCCTTCACGCAAGAACTATAAAAGTAGGACAACTGATCGAAACACGTTTCGTAGCCGTTGAAGTACAGCACATCGTCGAACTCCTGAAGGTGTGTCTCGAAGTCCTCGTACACCTTTTCCACGCTCCGCTCTTGACGCAACAAGGCGGTCTGAATCGAAACGTTACGCACGGTTTCAAAGAGCAGCTGCATGGTTTTACTGCGCATTTTCCTCGGATCCGCCACGGCGCTGCCACCCACCCACACGACAGGCTTCATGGTGCTCCATGCATTGGTCATCTCGATCGCCATGCAAACATGCGTATCTTCTAAAGAGAGGTACGCCCGCCCCCACGCCGCTAAGCCCATCTCAATCATCGCCCCTTGCTGCACCCGCTTGGACAGCGGCACCACAGTATGCTGGTAGTACTGGGCCTCCGTCGATAGCTCGCTGACGCTCCGGAGAGATTGCACCTGGATCACGACGCCGAAGAGCAGCGTGAGCCCAACAAGCGCACCAAAGGAACCCACCAAACGGCGAAAATTACGGCGTATGCCATGCATATTCGCCGGCATGGTCGACTTGGCGGCGGTGTAGTCGTAGGTTTCAATCCGCACAACAGAGCCCTCCCGACCCACACCAGTAGCGGTCCATCGCAGCCAGCTCCACTCCGCTCCAATGAAGAACTTGGCCGAGTAGAGCAGATCGAACACCCACAGTCCCAGCGCCACGGCAACACACACGTAGCAGATGTAAAAACTCGTGAAGGATATCCAAGGGTAGGAGAGATCAAAATAACGGCATGGTGGGACACGACTCTTCTCGGTAAAGGCAACGTCCTTTTCAATGGTAGTAACGAGTTTACCTAAATCGGATTGGTAAAACTCGACAAAGGTGGTTAAGTTCACTTCCTGTTGAGTGTAGGCAAACGCCCGATTGTAATACGGCCCTTGAGCCGTAAATGTCGTCTCCATCGCGTTCAAAAGCTCCAAAACCGTCACGGGTATTTCTGGAGAGAGCGATGACTGCAATGAGAAAAACAGACCGGGGTCCCCAAATAACAGGAAAAGCATATTGTTTGTCAGCACGGAAAGCAGAAACTCACAGTCGTAACGAATGACCCAGTGTTGAAACAGGAGCCCCGCCTCATTCTGTGGCGTTGTTGACATGTAGGGCATCAGCATATTGGACATGATCGGCCACCGTTCTTCCGGCTGTTCATTCAGATAGTCGGAAAGGGAGTGCGCGTAGTACTGCAACTCCGAGATGGTGCGAGCCAGACGGCGGTAAAACTGTGCGAGAGACAAGTAATCGTCGACGGTTAAGACCATTGTGGTGTACTGGGCAAAATCCACATTCCATTCCTCGGTCCCCAGCACCCCCGTATAGCACTGACCGAGGGAGTTACTCACAGTTTGAACATCGCGAATGACATTGGCCTGATCAACATAATAATCTTTCAGTACTGCAATGCGGTGGTAGTGGCGCGCAATACGGGTGAGCGCCATGAGGCAGACCACCACACACACACACACTGCGACACCACCCTCCAGCATCTTGGCATAGGGCCAGAACTGGCACAAACGACTGTCCCACGGGTTCTCATTGGCAAACAAGAGCCCTTTCCGACCGAGAGAGTAGTACGGAAAGACAAAAACGAGGAGGAGCAGTCCCGATAAAACAATTGCACCGAGCATGGTGATCAGTGCTGGGAGGTACTCCGTGTTGATAATCGTAGGGGGTTTGCCTTCCTGTCGCAACACCACAATGAGAGAGGCTAGCACGGAGATGGGACTGGCGGCATAGAAATAGCCGGAGGTATAGCCTTGATACGTGACGTAGTGGTGGTCGGCGTTCTCGAAGATGGTGCGCTCCACCGTCGCGCTGCAAAGGCGAGGATTCAGCTCCCTCGACTCCCCCACCGCCACAGAGACTTGATACAAGCCAACCTCACTGTAGAGCGCCGTATTCACTAACTCCATCGTCTGGGACAGCATTTCTGTGTTCTTTATAGACAAGAGAGTGTACACGGCAGCGAACATACTGCTGTACAAGGAAGCCGAGCGATGGACATCCTCGGACCACGCATTGATCTCACTAAGTAGCTGAATGCGGGAAAACAATGAGAGCATCCCCACTGCCAGAGCGCACGGAACCCCAAGGTAGCCGATCCAAATGATGACCGCCGCCAGCACTCGCCGCTGCTGTGCTGCCAAGAGATTTGCTGCCGCAAGGAAACTAAAGAGCGTCAAGGGCAGCATTGCCGTGAAACACAGTGCGGTGGAGAGGAACTCCTCCTGGGACCCTGTGCTGGGCTTGGTCATCTCTCCTTCCGTGAGTTCAACATACGCCTTCAGCACAGGGCTGTACTTGGTGGCCGTCAAGGGGAATCCAGACGATAAACGCATCAGTGTGGCGTTGTGAGGAGTATCCACGGACGGAACAATTTTGATGTGAAAAGGTACACTGCTTGAAATGGCGTTGATAGCGGTGCTGGTAAGCAGCTGATCGACTGGAACCCACTCAGCCATCGAGCTAAGGTAGCTCACACGAGCCAGCATTTCCTTGTTGAACTCGTACTGGATGTTCTGTTGAGTTCCACTGCTCAAATAGAGGCACATGAACAAGTTGATGCACACCAGCACTCCGGCGTAGAAGGCGGTGTGCCTGCGCAGCAGAGCTTGTGTCATTCAGACCAAAAAAAAAAAATACTGAAAAGAACCCTATTTCTAAAACACACAAAAAATACTATTAAAAAAATATTACTAAAATACCTCTATCTTACGAGTATTATATTTGGTTTACTTTTCGTCTGTACTTTAGACGCTAGAAATGAGGCTGAAGAAGAAACAAAGACGAAAAGGGCAGCGCAGATAATCAGAAACAAGTTGAATGGTTTCAGTATTTGGTAATAATACAAAGAATGAACGTTGGTCTTCCTTATGCGCATTCATTTAATTTCCCCTTTTCCAAGTCTGGATAACTTCAAGCATTACATAGCTGAGCGCGCACTCCATTATTTTTTTACCAGTTTTAAAAGCACCAACGAACCTCCCACGTTTCTTCTGGCCTCGACGCAAAACTTTTCGTCAATAATTCCATTTTGCTGGAAAAGCGATATTTTTCGTCATTACTTTCACGCGCGCTTCGCTTGTTTCAGGTGCGTTTTTTGTTTTGTTTTATTTCAGCAAATAACAACTAGTAGTGAAGACGTATGAAGAGTAGACAAGTAACAATTAAGAGCTAATTTGAGGGAGAAGACATTACGTTTTTTTGGCGGCGCGTCAAAAAATGTCTCAGATGATGGTCTTCGGCCTCAGGCTTTCCCATTAATAAAAAATCGAATATGCATGTAGAAATACAATGCGAACCTTTTTCTCGTTGTTTTATTGTAACTTTTTTTTTTTTTGGCCTTTACCCTTTCTAGCTTAGAAAAAAAACAAGAAGAGAAAAAAATGGAAATTAAACAATGCTGAGAAGTTCCACACATTGATATCATCCACCCGATTTCCACTCGGTGAGGTCTTCCCGACGGCATCGCTCTCTCTCTCTCGAGGAGATTTGATTTAACTTTTTGTTGTTGGTTGGTTGGTTTCATTGGTGTTGTACAGTTATGACAGATGTACGCCCATTCCTAGATGCAGTATGCAGGTCCACGTCAAAAAGAAATCCACGGAACTGGTTGTTTCTGTTTTACAAGCACGTTCATTGTTGTGTGTGTGTGTGTGTGTCATGCGGGGGAGGGAGCGTTTAACCCCCGCCAAATACGAAAACTCGAAATCTTTTCTATCTCCTTTTTCCGTTTTTCGTCTTCGATTTTCTTGCTTTTCGTGTTAAAATAATTAAAAAAAAAAAATAGTGCTTCTCAACCACCCTGAGAAATCCTATCTTGTATTGTCTTCTCTTGTTTCTCTTAGTGCTTCTCTGCTCGTTGAATGTGGTCTTGTTATTCTTCTTACGTCATCACTATCAAATACCGGCATACGACGGCTGAAGTCACAAACCCTATTACCCGCAGTGCATTCGGTGTCCCTCGGAGTAAGATGAGCACCCACAACCCCAGCCAAGCAGTCAGCCACACACCCCCAGGACCAAGAAGAAAGGAGAGCCACGACGTTGTCGGCGCGTTGGGTGGTTGCGCTGGTTGAACTAATAAACCGTAACACCCGACCAGCAGCATCAACCATAATCCCCAGCCGACCCACGGCAGACTCGGCCCGCGAAGCCACGCTGTACTGGGAAAAGCGGACTGCAACGCATCTCCCCAGAGTCCCACGAGACTTCCCAATTGAAAAACGTGTCCCAGCAAGGGCAGCCACCCGTGTTGAAGGAGTACGGCAGCGAAGGGCACACTCGCGGTCTGCTCTTGTTTGTGGTGCGGACTCCGTAACGTCGAGGTGGAGGGCGGTGGCGGAGGGCGATCCAGCAGCAGAAGGGCTTCACTAATGGCAACCACCACGCAGCGGGAGGACTCGGCCACCGCAGGGTCCCCTGCCGCCTCTTCAGCGGGGGGGCGGCAGAGCGACACATGAATGGAGGCATTCACTGCCAAACTCACCCCCTGTGACGGTGCCCCCGACGAGGGGTCCTCCGTCAGCCCGAGCGAGAGCCCGTGACGCTCCGCGGCGGCCGGAGTCACAACGTACGGATGATGCGTGGACAGGGAAGGTGAAGCGTCCAGGCGATGCGGCAAAGTCGTCGTCTTGATGGTGTCGGTGGCATTGTCCGCCGTGAAGAGAGAGGTCGGGGGTACGAGGGGCTCGTGATGCAGAACAGTAAAGGGCACCGCCGCTGAGCGGAACGCACACGGCTGAGCCCCGCACCACTCGGAAGGATAGAAAGGTGGTGCACCAGGGGTGGACGGCGACACCACCGACAAGGGTGGGGGGGCCGCAGCAACGACTCGCTCGCGTTCTGCGCGAAGTGCGGCTCGGACTCTTCTGGATTCCTCTCGAAGAAACAACTCGGCCGCTTCTTGCGCTTCCCACCACACGCGATGAGGCTCATTCGGAGAAGAATGCGTCTCGTTGGGGGGTGGTGCGCTCCCCTCCCTCACGCCTGAAAAGGCGCTCTCCTGTGAGAGGGTTCCAGTGGAGCCGAGACGATGAAATCGAACGGGTCGTAATGTCTCGGCTGTGCGGCTTATCCCCTCCCAGCTCTGGAACGGAAGACCATCGGTCTCTCGCCTCGTCTCCGCTTCTCCTGTTGCTTGCCCGGCCACCACATCGGCCAGCGGCACGGCGTTACTACGCCATAACAAGAGGGGCACCACAGAGGTTCCAGGGGACCTCTTTCCCTCTTCATCACTCTCCCCCTCCCTCCTATCGCCTTCACCCAACAGACTTCGGGTGGCTTCCAGAAGCTGCGCTCGCCAGGCCTCTCGTTGTAACGCCCCTGGCGTCTTGCTGCTGACTTCCGTCGTTTGGGGGCGTTCCAGCGTATCCCAGGCAGATGGGTTGACATACGTGACCACCTCCACTTTGAGATACGGCGAGACAATCGATGAGGATCGTGTCTCCTGAGCGGCGATCGATCCGGAAGCATTCTGCACTTCTGTTGACTGTGAAGACAGCCCTCCCTGTGTGAACGGTTTCGCTTCATGGCTGGTGGTGTGTGGCCCGCTCATTAGCCCATACAGGGCACGTCGAGCCGCCGCATGAGCGCCCCGCGGACAGAGCCACTCATAGTCCCATGCCTGGGGTACCACAGAGGGTTCAAACCACGGTACAAGGGCGGGATCCCGTAAGTGAGTCTCCTTCAACGGAAAGAAGGCACTCGCTTCCCCCTTTTTAACAGGGTCTGCTCGTGACGTCTTTTCGCTTCCTGCTTTCGTTTGCGGTTGTTTTTGCTTCTTTCGATCTACCGCTTCCGCCCGACGCCACTGGCGATAGTGCTCTCGGAGTGCTGGATGCATGGAGGCGTAGGAGCTCACTGTTTGTAGTGCCCTCCCGGCAGGTGGTGCATTCGATTGCCCCGAGCCAGCAATGGTACGGGATGAGGATGATGCCTCGGTGGTAGAGTTTCGAGCGGGCAGGAACCACAGCCCCGACCAGTCGCCCGCAACGAAGAAGGTGGTGTCGGCGAGCAAGCAACCTCGACATAGCGTTGCAATTCCAGGGATCGTGAAGAGAATCTCTTCCACTTTGCTAAACCGTCGCACGCCGCGCACCCGAGCGAGACGCAGTTGCGGCGCTGAAACCTTTGAGCTGGTCGTCCTCTGTTTTGACGTCTTCCTTTCGCCCCACGTTGAGTCTTCGCCACCGCGTTCGAAATCGACCTCCTCGTAATTGCCAAACGATCGCTCAGCGTGGAGCAGCTGCACCTCCCGAGATCGGCGTTCTGGTCGCAGCGTCGGTGGGACTTCCAAGCTCACAAAGGTATCGTTGTACCGGGTGAGGAAACGAAACTCATTCAGAAGCGCTTCGTCCCCAAGAATGTGCGTAAAGAAGTAATGCAGGAAATGAGATCGGTAGACCCCGCCTCCCTTTAGGTACAACTGATGGTACGAGTAGCGGTAAAAAGAGGAGGCCCCTCGGGAAGCGTAACCAGCAGCATCATTCACCATGTCCACGTAATAATGTGGTAACGCCTCGACTACCGTAAAACTGTTCAGCATCGCGACGTTCTCCGCTGCCCGCAGCACACGAGCTCGCCGTCGTCGCCGCGGAAGAGGATCTCGGCTGTCAGGCGAATCTGCACGACTGCGCTGCGATGCGACAGCGGCGGCGTGTTCTCGCATCAGGACCGCTCCAGGGTCTTCCTCGCCCACCTTAGCGCTCCACGTGTCCCCGAGGAGTTCGATCCCCAGCGAGAAGCCCGAGGCCTTCATGCGCCCCTCACACACCAGCAGCGGGGACAACGGTACAGCTGGAGGCGGTGACAAGACCTGATCTTCATCCACTCCGGAGTGAGGATACTTTGTGGAGCGAACATCTCGTTTTCCCCAGCGTGAGTTCACCGCCACCACGCGCTCCTCCTCCGCCATCGCCTCTGACTCGCCGAGCGCTCCACCAGCCATGTGGTCCTTCCCTCTCGTCTTCTCTGCACTGCCTTCCCATTGCGCAGCAGCATGGAAGGGCGCGACGGTTCGGCGGAACCAACGCCTAACCGTAGCGCTGGAGAGTCGGCCCGCGGGATACGAAGCCGAACCAAAAGAGCGGTCGTCTTGGCTACGAGGACTCCAGGTGGAGCTCCCAGTCGTAAGGGACCTCTCTGAACTCCCCGCAGCAGAGGCCACATCCGCTTCTGGAGTACCGGTACCACCCGCCACCGGCTCCTGCACTCCTTCCGCTCTGTCCAGTGCAGCGCCACTCCGAGGCTGCGGTAGCGTGTGTCCTGTCTCATCCTTCGCTACGGCAATGGCCTCGTGAGGGTACCGGGCGAGTTGCTGCGCCATGGAGCGCAGATAAAGCCGCGCAATGGTAGGGCGGACTTCCACGAGAAATGAAACGTCCCCCGTTGCAGGGTCCACAATAACTCGACCGCCGACGGAATGCAGGACGGAGGAGCCCTTGAAGGCATGATGCGACCCGTACTGTCGAGAGAGCAGGTCTTCCTGCTGACTTCCCTCCGTTTCGATGTGAGGGGAAAGGAAGGAAGACGGGTATTCGCCTTGTACGTGTTTCAATTTCGCCCTGTCCAGCACACCTTCCACCGTGACCTTGAGAATTCGAGGGTACCGCATGCGTCGCAGCAGAGCCGCGCTTTCTTGTTCCTCGTTGTACTCCTCCGGGGCCAGCATCTGAAAGCTCGGGCAGGGCTGCAGCTGAAGGTGTAAATATTGCAGCGGATCCGGCATCCTCTCATTACCAGCCGGGTTGTGAGGGTCGTCGGCTCCCGGACGACGGAGCGTTCGGGCCGCACTGTTAAAGTTACCTATAGGAGAAGTAGACTGCGAGGTGAGGTGGGCCTGAAGGCCTTCTCGCATGCGTCCCAAACATGGCCGTAGTCCAGTGTAGCCATTCTCCTCATCTTCCGATCCCTCGCCCGTGCGCTGTGGCAAATGCTGCTGTGTCGTACTCCTCGGAAAGGAGAGCGGGTGCTCGTCCTGGTAATACGGATGATCGACTTCCTCCAATCGGACTCGTCGCGCAGAAAGGAGCTGCTTTCCGTGCACCTCGCTGTCGTCCTCCTGGTCGATTTGAAACGCCTCCCCACGAATCTCCAGTCGTAACGACGGCAAACCGCCTTCCATCTCACATTGCTTGAAGTACCGCGGCCACAGCCTCCACTGCGGGGCTTCATCACGAATCACGATGCGGCCAAACTGCACAAAGGCGTGCGGCGAGGCGGTGACACGAGAGAAGCTCCTCTCCGTTTCTGCGTAAGCCTTCTCTCGAATGCGAGACACCAACTCTTCAGCACCACGACTCTGTTCTTTCTGGCGATCCGCCGCATACGTGTCGCGGAAGGAAAAGCTCAGTGCGGCAGGAGGAAGAAGACTTGCTGGCGTGTCTTCGGAGAGCGGCAAGCCACACACAATCGCCTTGTGTAAGGAGGCCTGAAGATGCAAATCCTTGGACAAATAGAATGGCCGATGCAAGGGCAATGTCAAGCGCAGCGAGGCCACTGTGGCTAAGTGTTCATCTTTGAAGTGATGATGAGAGGCAGTGTCCTGGCGTGGCGCTCCGTTCCAGTGATACGCACCTTCAAAGAAGGTCTCATAGTACTTGCGATACACGCGTGCATTCTCCTCCGCTGATCGGATCGAGAAGGAGGACGCGGCCGAAGCACTCCCTCGTTGGCCGTCTTCCTCTTTCGTCGTCCTTGTCGCTGTGGCCCCCATCATCGAAGAATCCGCGTATGCTTTCCCCTCCCCTCGCTCTTCTTCCTCACTCTTGCTTCTATGGCTAGCGCCTTCGTACATCTCCTCTTCCTGCTGTATATAATCCCACAGAACACGATGATAGCGTTCCAAAAGGAGTTGCACACGTTGTAACGCCTCCGGGGAGGTCGACGTCCCGCTAGTGACAGGGTCCCGCTGGAAAGACCTCCGCTTGTTGCCGTCCGCCAGCAGCCCAGAAGACCGCCTTGCGGGTGCGGTGTGATTCGCCAAGCCCCGACGTTGGCGCTGTAGCTCAGCCAGCTGAGATTTGGTCAACTTCCGGCGCCGGAGCGCCTCTTGGAGAGAGGGAGAGAGCCCACTGATCTCAATCCCGTCCCACGTCCAGTCCGTCTCGGCCGCCTCCTCGAGCTGAAGCAGCTCCGCCTCGATCTCCTCCAGAGAAACATACGACAGACGCCCCGGCGTCGTCGGGCCACCTGGCGGCTGCCACACACTGAAGGAAGCCGCCGAGGAGGAGGAAGAAGCACAAGCCCACCGTGTGGAGGAGGACGAATGCGTTTGTCGAGAGCGGCGGCACTTTGTTTTCTTTGCATCCTTCTCGTCGTCGGAAGCCCCGGATGCGGCTCGTCGAAGGTCAATCAGTGGCTGCAAGGATAAGAGTCGAACCTCACACGGGAGCACGGTACGGCGAACCGCCGCTAAATAGCGTTTCCACGGGGACGTGGCGAGGTGCAAGGGTTCATCTAGCTCGTCATCGTCATCGTCATCGTCATCGTCGTCACTCATACGGTGTTTGTGCTGTCGCACTTCCGACCAAAACGGTAGCACATCCTCTCCTCGAACATTATGGACTAGACACTTTTGTAGCAGAGGCGGCAGCACCAGCAGCGGTTGCGGTGCGCTGTCCTGCTTTCGAGAAGTCTCGGACTGGATCAGAGAACGCAGGGGCTCCCCGCCTCCCAGCACAGCGCTGGAGGGATCGTAGTACCCACCAGAACTCCACAAACTGGTAAAGCGAAGAGGGAGTTCAATCACCGCACCGGCGGGAGCAGTGCTTCGCTCCGGCGCTGCCTCGCTCCGGCCCTCTTTCGCATTCCCATTCCCCTTTATCGGCTTCTTCTCCCTCGCTGTAAATGAGGGACGTACTTGTGGTTTCTGAGCGCCGCGACGTCTCCACCAGGCGGTCAAGGAAGCGAGCAAGGAGTGGTCGGTGGTGCCGCCTTCTGCCTCCTCAGCACCAGACGCACTGGATTCGCCGGCTGCACCGGAATGCAGCTCCGAGGCACTGTTCGCCGGCTCCTCCTCCTCCCGATGGAATTCACTCTCCTCTTTTTCGTGCGACTCGAACCCGCCACTGATCGCGAACTCCGATAAGTGTTGCTCCAAGTCCGACATCCCGACTAGTGGCAGCATGCCGCCGCCGTAACCCATCACTCCGTCTCCCGTTCTCCTTTGCTGTAAACGCCAGCGTGGGTAGGACGTGATGGGTAGCACCAAGCGCTCGTCTTCCTCCTCCCATTCGTCGTCCGTCTCGCCGTTGTCATCATCGTCATCCATTGAAAGGGACGAGCCCCACCCCGCATCTCGCCAGTACGTCCCTTCAATATCACTCTCATCCTCTTCCAACTCGTTCGCCAGGAAGCTCTTCTTCTTGGCAGGGGGTGGGATGTGAAACGAGGCGTGCTCACGGTAGTAAGCCTTCATTTGCTTCGTGCTCGGCGACGCAGGGGTCGTCAGAGCCTTGGCACCTCCTTGGTGTTGGGCTCCCCAGCTCCACCAGCTCCCCTTGCTGGAGGGGACCGCCACGGCTTCGCTCGAAGGCGCCACATGGGAGACAGACCTTCTGGAGCGGAAGGTTTGGCGGCTGGAGAGACCACCCAACTCGCTGCCCTCGCCACGCTTCACCAGCAATTCATTGGAGGGAAAACTGAAGTATCGAGGGCTCTTCCAGCTCGAGGAGGGGGAGGAGGTCGTTGCGTACCGCGACCGAGATCTCTCTTCTGTTGCTTCGCGTTGGGGTGGTGCTGTGGTGTAAGCGGTAGAGGAGAAGGGCGTCCTGGGTGCGGTGCTCCGATGATCTCGTGAGACCAGTGGTCCTACGATGGGCAGATAACGCTGTGTAAAGGGCAATGAAGAACGATGGCCCTGATCCTTGAGAGAAGAAGAGGAGCTGCGTGTGGCAGCGGTGAAGTGGAGTGTCCGCATATATCCCTGCAGCGTATAGTCCAATGGAAAAAAGACCTCAGCCTCAGCCTCAGGCTCTACCACAGTCGTAGAAGTTGATCCATTCGTGTGTGCGTCTGATGTTTTCGACGCCGGTGGTGGTGTTACGTGCGGCAACGAGGGATAAAAGAAGAGCATGGAGTACTGTCGCTGTAAGAGAGTGTGATTGAGAATATGAGCCGAAAGGAACGCCTCTCCAGTGGAGCAAGACGCTTCCGTACCTCTATTCAACTCCAGCTCTGCTGCAGGTGAGGTGAGCGTGGAAGAGGCAATAGCTTGAAAGAGCGGCTGGCGGAGCTGAGCCGGAGACAAGTACTGCGACGACTGCACACGCACCCGCACACAGCGAGCGGTGGGCAAAGTCGATTCAATGCCAACAGTGCGGGGGGTCCTCGTCGTCTCCGAAGACGAAGGACGAGAGCGGACAAGCGGTAGTACTTCGAGCCAACGTGTGGTCTCCGCCGTCCACCAGGGCGTTTGGCACCCAGTGGAGGATCGAGGAAAGCCAGAGTGGTGCTGTTCTTTTCCCTCCTCGTCGCCTTCCCCGTTGAGATCCCACCCCCGTTCCTTGGCACGAGCACCGTGCTTGATGTGTGCTTCTAGCGTCGTGCTATTCTCCACCAGCTGTAGTTGAGACTCCCAGCCAACTGCCGTAGCCGTGCGCAGCTGACGCTGGTAAATAGCGACTTCATCCGTGAGCAGAGGAGGTCGTGCAGGACGGCCGCCCACACGACGACGTTGAGAGTCATCGCTGCGGACCCTCCGGTTCCTCCCTGGGCCACGGCGACTGCTAAACGCATTACTGGGATCGATCCATGGGTTTTCATCTTCCACTCCTGACAGTTGTCGGGCAGTGGCACGATCCTGAGACCACTCAGCCGCAGTGTGAGGTTCTCTGGGGTACCCACTCGGCGGCGCCCGTCGTGTCTCGTCGTTCCGCTGCGCATCAGCGGTGGCAAAGTTCAAGTCGGAAGACGACGAAGATGCCGTCGTCGCACTGGGTGCGGAGTGTGTCTGACGACCACGGCTGAAGACACTACTGTGTGGGAGTACATCCAAGCACATGGTAATGGACCCTACCCCGTTATACGCACTGCACTCATGCCACAGACTGGTATCCACGCGTAGTCCAGCCATCATCCGCTCCACCCACACTCGTCGCTTCAGGGGAGGGCACAGTGAGCCCTGGCGCTCCGGGTTATGGGCGTTGGATTGCTTCATGATATCAAACAACTGCGGCGAAGTCACCAGGTCGTACTCCAGCGCCGTCACACCAATCGCCAGAGCAGAGAGCGTGACGAGGCGACTATCGGCGCGCGTGTAAGACACCGTGCTGGGGGCCCAGTGAGACGTTTCAGACGCAAACCCAAACAAGCGACTCCTCTGCATCTGCTGGTTTTTTCGTTGCTCCTGTAACTGTAAGGCTTCCCGTGACGCTTCTGGGGAAGACGGGTCCAACCAGGGTCGAGCGAGCACTCGCTTGCGATGCATTCCGACTTCGGGTAAAGTCCTGGCTCGCTTTCCGTGGCGCGGCACCGCTGAAGGTTTTGTGCCAGTGCCTTGCCTTTCCTCCTCTTCGACTTGGCGCACACGCTCTTCGTCCAGCTCATCAAAAAAGATGGACTCCCTCAATTGTACCGACGGGGGCAGCGCACGACCACGTGGGGCAGGCTGCGTAGTCCCGAAAGCGTAGCGGAATATCTCATCCAGCTCCTCTCGAGCGAGTGCTTCCTCCTCCTCCCACCCCTTCTTAGCCGGCGTACCGTCGTGCTCTCCACTCCTCCTCTTCGGTGGTTTCCCTTCCCCTTCCTCGTCATGAATCGCCTCTGAGGCTGCCAACGGTGTGGCGTGGGTGTACAGCACTCTCCACCGCAGTGCAGATGCACTCGCGAAGAGCTGCACTGAATCGGAGAGTGTCCGGTAAAAGGGTGGCATGGGAAGGTTCTCTGTCACCACCAGCAAACGCAGCGGTACGGCATCTACACGAAGGAGCCAATGTTGATACCCGGAGGCGTTCGCTAGAGCAGCTGCCTTAGCGGCTTGCGTGTCGAAAAGGTTTGTGCTGCTGGACCTCCTGCGACGTAGTGCTGTCATCGCCTCTGTGTGATTAAGTCGGCGGTAGATAACCCACCTCACCGTCACCACCCCAAAGGGTAAGTGCTGTATCATTGTGTGGGACTGACGGGGCTCTGGAATCCAAACCCCACCATCCCAAGAACTTTGAGCCCCCGTCTCTCGCTGGAGTTCCTTTTCATTT
Organism: Vickermania spadyakhi; assembly: GCA_030849815.1. NCBI lineage: Eukaryota > Euglenozoa > Kinetoplastea > Trypanosomatida > Trypanosomatidae > Vickermania > Vickermania spadyakhi. The sequence goes on from JASAOA010001841.1 coordinate 54,153, forward strand.
TCCGCTTCCTCCCCACGGGACGTCTTTATGGTCTTTTCCTGGAGGGTATCCTCCACTAAGAGCTCGGGGTAGCTCCGCTCTACCACAACGCCTTCCACCGTTTCGGTGCTCACGATTTCCCATTGTCCCACAAACTCGGATTGAAGTTCAGAGGGAAGCGGGATCGCCTTGAGTTCCGCCACACTACCGCAGACCCGCACGGTGTCCACGTCTTCTGCCTCACTGAGAGCAGTTTCGTACTGCTCGGAGGACTCGTCCAGGTCCAACGCGGCGCGGAAGACTTCGAACGTTTTGGTCCACGTCGCTGCAGGACACACGCCAGGGTGAGCGGCGTCGGTATGGCGTACTTGAAAGACGTACAGACCAGGCACCCGCATCCCAGTGATCTCCACAGCAGCGGACGAGCTGGAGGAGGTGGCAAGAGCGGAGAACGATGATCCGTCCCCCCCTATCGAAGCAGCGGAGCCAGTCGAGTCGCGTGAAGAGACACCCGAACGCGACGTGGGGTTGTAGAATAAAGGAGCAAACCGGACATCATTCCGCTCACTGGATCGGATGTGGACCGAGGATACATTCGAGGTCATTTCATTCGCATTTCTCCACTTGCGGCGTTTGCTGGCGGCGATGTGCCCTCGAACAAAGCGAAGCATTTCCCACTGCGGCGTGGGGGAGGCGAAGAAGTCCAACGCGGAGCTCCACCAGCCGGAACTCGGTGACGCTGTCGGTTGTGATGCTGACGCCCATCCTGGAACACCAGGGGCTTGAAGTGTGACTTGGGGCCCTACCAGACGACGTACCGTCAGCCGGCGCTGAGACGCCTCCGATCGAGGTGCCGCCGTCTCCCTCTCTTCCGGGAGGACCACCCTCGTTGGAGGAGGACGGTCTACTTCATGGGTGTCACCAAAGAACTGTTCTTCTTCAGTGACTTCGTCTCTCCCATCGGCATACGCATCTCGCACCGCTGAAACAGTAGAGCCGTTAGCCGCTCGTCCCCTCCGGCTCTGATTACTGCTACCCCCTCGCTGTCGTCGACTTCCGGTGGGAGGCAACTGGCGCAGCACGTTGTCACTGAGCACTTCAAACTGAGAGGGTGCGGCCGTGGGGAAGAGCTTCAAGAATAAAAAGTGCTCCGTCGCCGTGGTCTTGGTCAGCCGATTGCGAACAGTGAGAGCGCAGATGGAGTGGTTGGGCCACACGTACGCGGAAGGATTGGCTTCAATGCGCTGCTGCAACGCCTCCGCCGTGGAGAGCGGGGTAGACCGGCGAAGAAAACCAAAGAAGCCCTTGTGCTTCCTTTCCAGTGTTGGGGATTTTCCTTTCGTCTTCTCGTCGCCTTGCGAAGTTGTGGATTGGTGCAAAGGTACGAAATGCAACACGCTGTACGTGGGCTCTAGTCGCTCCACACGGATGCCATCCAACCCTTCCACCGCCCCCTCCGTCATTCCTTTCCATTTTGTGCCCCCAGCGGCCTCGTCTCGAAGGCCCAAGGGGCGTTGTTTCTCGCACGTCCACTCGAACTCATACCCCAGCAGGGTGTCAAGCTCAGGATGTCTTGAGAAGGGATACGAAGCCGCACAATAAGGGATGACACCGACAATAGGAGTTAACAACGGTTTCACTGACGGACTCGAAGTGTAACGCTCTTTTTCTTGACTGGTCAAGTAATCCTCCACCCTATAGCGTGGGTCCACCGGCACCACACCCGACGGAGCGACCACCAGCAGTGCCGCATCTTGTCGGCGTTGTTTGCACAATCCCAACTGCTGAAAGATACATGGGTGCTCTTCACTTTCTTGGCTATCGCCCGTACTTTGAGAGTGGCTTCTGTCAATTTCCTCTTCACGATCACACGAAAGCATTTCTTCGCCGCCACCCTCGCCCGGTGTGGTGCTCGGAGAGGTCGTGACCAGCAAGCGAGCGGGGAACAGCGCCGAGGTCGCCGCGGTGCGAACCCGAAGCTGCTGCGCCGCCGGCTCTTCCGACAGGACGTGATGGCGAAGAGGATCGGCGACCTCGTTCCGCTCTCGGCGCAACACGTTGGCCTCCTCTCGTTCCTCCGGCTCCAGCGTGGCCAGGCGATGCCGCAGCGACGCGAGCGTCATTCCGGCGCCGCGTTCGGAGGGGTCGAGGGGCGCTGCTTCGCTCTCCTCCGCAAGACGAAACGCGGCGGTCTGCCGCTTCTCCCTCATGGCCGTTGCCCGGTCCGCAGCGGAGGTTCGCAGCGAGGCGAGCTGCTGTGAAAACGCCCGCAGGGACGTGGCATCCTCCCACTCTTGGCTGCACCACCAACCCCAACGCAGCGCAGAGAGTGCCGAAGCACTCCGCTGCTCCAGTACGGCATCCCCGCTCTCACTGCTGGGCAGCAGCGCACTCGAGCCATCCTCCGCAGTGGTGCGGAAACTGGTGGCGGGAGCCGGTGGCACGGAAGAAAAAGGTGGCGGAGGTAATGTCAACCAGCAGTACCGCTCTAGGAATTGAGCGTACGAGTTGGTCGCCGTCGAAAAGTAATGGGGAGTTGGCGTTTCTTGTAGTGTGTGCTGCTCACCCGCCTGCTGGTGTGGAAGGTCCTCCTTGAAAAAGAACGAGCGGCGAAGCAATAGCTGTTCAAACAAATGCAGTGAAACCCGGCGACGAGGCTGCTGTGGTTGGCGATGGTGCTCCGGCCCCACACCCGCACATGTGGCGAGCGAAGGGTTCGATGTGGTATTTGGAGTCTGCGCAAGATCAAAATTACAGGAATCTAATCCTTTGGCCATCGCCTCTTCTGTATCGAACTCGTCCTCCTCCTCCACGTCTTCCCTTTCTTCGTCAGAGTACGAGTACGACGAGCGAGTTTGGTCCTCGTGTCGGAGCTTTCCCAATATGCGCAACTTCTTAGGTCGTCGGGGTCGGCAATGCGGAGGGGAGGAGGGTGATGGTGCTGAGGAAGACGCGAAGAGCGTCTCCTCCTCGTCTGCACCAGAAGGAGGCTCTTTGCGCTGCGTACCCTTCTCGCCGCGCGGTGCATCCCGTAAAGTACGAATGGGGCTCGGCGAAGCTTCTCGCCAGCGCTGCCGCAGTGAAGTGTTCACATGCGCCGAGGTGAAGAGACGCTGTGTGGTAAAAGGCTCCGCATCGTCCTCCTCTACGCGAACAGCAAAGTGAAGGGCCGTAGGCGCGTGGGTCTCGCTACGGTGATTGTCTCCGCGATAAAACGTATACCCAATCACAGAGGACCGGCGGGAGAGCGAAACGTTCATCACCGTACTCGGCACACCCGCTAACGGGAGCAAGAGTCGACCTTGGGAGGTAGTGGCGAAAGAGCGTGAACCCCCTCCAGGCTTCTTTGATAGTTCTTCTTCCTGGTGAATGGAAGAGTGCGTAGAGGACAGAAAAGCAGGGGGTTGAATCTCAAAAAAGCGGTTCTGCGGTTGAGATACCGTAAGCCACGGAAAGCGGGGCAACGCAGTGCGATGTGGTGTTCCATTTTGTTTGTGTTGTGCTGTTGCTAGCGTCTCCTCCTCGTCGAAAGGGCGAAGGGCAAAAGAAGACGTCGTTGTGTTGCGCATCTCTGCAGTTTTCTCACTGCTGTGGTTCTTTCCGTCCTTCTGCTCTTCATCATAATAGTAATAGTAGTGCAAGGCAGGATGAAACTGCAGCAAAGGCGGTTGTTCACAGCGGCGAAGCGAAATGGTTTGGTAGGTGGACGAAATGGGGTTACTTGCCCGCCAGACCACCTCACAGTAGTGATACGGCACAACGCCACACCACACTGCGGCGGCGGTGTCGGGGCGTGCGAACAGACCCTCCTCACCTTCGAGACCCTCCTGTGGATGGAGAGTTTGAGGCGTGAGGACCGGTGGCGCGGCAACCCCGGGACACGGTAAAGATTCCCAAGAAATACGCTCATCCTTGCGAGCGCTACGTGGCCCAAAGACCCGTACACACGACTCTTCCATATACACACGACGTGAGGAGGGGAGCCATGGGACCACAGGATGAGCGCGCACGCGAAGACGTAGCGGGTATATCCGAGACCCGCACTGCGCGTGATGCAAATCCCCTGCGGCATCTTGAAAGGTGTAGCCGAGGTCAGAAACGACTAACTCCAGTACAGCTGGTCCTTCTTGGTGCTCATTGAGGCTCTGGACCAACCCATGCTGTCCTTCATAGGTGAGCCAGCCTTCCTGGTTAGGGACACGCGAGGTGTCAAACACTGCCGATCGAGAGAGAAACGCGTCCACTGCCGGATCTTCTGTCTCTCTTTCCGTCCTTTTCGGCTCTTTCTGAACGCCTCCCCTCTCTGCGGCGGTGTCCACAGTTTTGGCAAACTCCAAGTTCAAGCGATGAACTTCCCCTCTCCCCTCGGACGGTTCTTGCTGAAAACCCAGTAACTCGAGGGGGGGTCGAAACAGCCAGCGACCGGACAAACGAGATAGTTCCAGCTCAGGAGGCGCATTCGCATAAGTCTTCTTGTCACCCGCATCGTCTCCCGCGATCGCTACTTTCAGCTCTGCCGTCTCCTCGTCGTCCCAGACGTGTGTCACAAACAGGGGTTGTCCCTCCCCATCTCTCTTGCTTCCCAGCTCCGACAATGAGGAAGCATTGGCATCATCCAACGAAAGAAGCGTCGGGGCGGTCGTTGTCCGCGTGAAACGGGTCAACGCCTCCAGCAACGTGGAGGGGGAAACCATCAGTCGACGTGAGTGCATCGGCAACTCTGCAGTAAACGGACGCCGCGCCGGCATCACTCGAGGAGCGACGAGCAGCGTGTGGGACAGCAATCGCACCACTGCCACCGGTTGTGGTGACGGAGGACCATTCGCAGGCCTCGGTCCCATTCGGGTGGAATTCCATTGAAGGGCCGCTCCCGCAGCTCTGGCTCTCCCTTTCCCCGCATCTCCTCCAGTGTGATCCTCCGACCTCTCTTTCGGTGCGCCGCGGTGTGAGAACCAGCCCCCTCTGCTCTTCTTCGTAGCGTGGTCGCTGGTCTCCGTCGGCTCCGAATCCCGGAGCAGCACCACAGCGTGGAGCGGGTCCAGGAAATCGGGGTGCAGCTGCGCGGGGTCATACACTTCAATGTCCACATGCCAGTGGGTTTCAAATACCTCACGCGGGCGGCTCCCTAAAGCAGTGCGGTGATGGTGGGGGAGCAGCAGCAGACCAGACGTCTCCGCCTCTGTGCTCAGCGGCGTGGGCTGCTGCGGGGAGGAGGACTCGACTAGCAGGTCTCCGCGGAGTGGATCCCACAGCGAGCGAATAGGCCACCGGTGCTCCGCATTCGGTGTGGCGACGCCGTTGCGATGGCAGTCCGCGCATCCTTGAGCTCGGCTCTGGCGGTACTGCTCTGTGGCCCATAGAAAGTAATCCTGGTCCGCGGGGTAGTGCTCCTCGAGCGCGATGTCCTCTCTCTCCCACTGACGAAACACAGCGTCTACTTCCGGCTCTCTTTGCAGTCGAGACCTGGCCTCCTCCACCGAGAGGGCGACGCAGCGCTCCTCTTCACTGGGTGCACTTGAGGGGTAGTCGTCGTGCTCCACGTAGTAGTCGTACAACCTCTTCTTCTCCTCCGTGAGCAGAGCTTGGCGCCGGGCTAGCCGTCGCTGCACCGCTTGCTGGTGTGCGGCGGCCTCCTTCTTCCCCTTCTCTTTCGGATCGCTCGTCTCCGATATCATTTCGGACTCGGCCTTGGAGTTCACGAGATGAATAGGATGACTCTGGCAATGAAGATGACCTTCCCTTCGCTGAAAATTCATCGAAGAAGACGACGTGAGGCCGTCGGCCTCACCGGTGAGATACAGATCGCGGAGCAGCGGGGCCCCAGTGGAGCGCATGGCGCTGAGGACCTCTCGCACCGGCTCCCCACGCAGTGGCACCAGCGGCGCACAGGCAGTCAGCATGGCGTGGGGTGGCACCACGGACTCGGTCTCCCTCACCGCCTCACCGCGCCACAGCGCTTGCACACTCCACACTTCCTGGTGCTCCACCGCGACGGGCGGGCACGCCGCATCGGCATCACCCACAAAGAAGGAGAACGCATTCTGTCCAGGAGCGAGATGCCACACTGCTTCTCCCAGTGCGGACTGCACCGCCCCACTGGAAGGGACTTGTGCGGGCTGTCGCTTCTGATCGCGTGATCCCTCCCAATACGCCTGATAGTAGTGGTACCATGTCGTTCCTGGGCCAGCAGCGGAAGCGCCAGTAACGCCGAGTTGAAGAGCGGCCGAGACCTTCGCTTGGGACGGAGGGCTCAGGCGCACGGTACGCTGCGACCCAAAGTGCGGCGTGGCGGAGAGCGTTACTGCTGTGAAGTCTTGAACACGGCCGTCCCCTTTCTCTGTATACGAGGGGGGGAGACGGAGCAACAGCTGAGGAGAACTAGAAGAGGACGCGGAGGGTAGTGTCAAGAGGTCTGGGAAGGGAACGCGTAGCACAAACAATCCACTCGCCTCACGCACGAGCTCCTCCTGTACGTTGTGCAGCGCCGAAACATTTCCGTCGTTATCCGGGATATTTGGTTCTTGAAGGGACGGACGTCGAACACGAACTCGAACCCGGTACACGGTGTGGGGCTCCACCACCATATATGGGGAAGCGAAGAGGGGGCTGTGCGGCGAGAGCAACACGGAGTGAGAGGCGTCACCCTCCATTCCTGAGCTAGCGCGACGACGACGACGGTGATCCTCCTCCAAGACTGGCATCACTTGGGTCTTAGAAAATATCAGCACCTCCTCAGCCGTTGTGGAAGTCATTGCCTCTTCAGCTCGTGGAAGAGAGAACATCATATGAGGACTCGACGCAAGGGAAGACGATGATGCGGGTGAGGAGCGGGTCGTCGAGTGCTCGTGCCGCAGCTTCACCTTATATAAGCTCCACTCTACCTGTGTCCCAGCTGGAAGTGGCAGTGCTTGAAGTCTTTGACTCGACCCACGACGAGGGATACCGTACTGCATCTGAAAAGAAGCCGCTACACTCGCAGAAGAGGAGCTCGGGGTCGTTGAGGCACTCCCACGCTGACTCATGGCTTGCCCAGGGGTTTGCACCAGACGCAGCTGCGGTCGAGCCAAAGAATGAATAGGAAAGCCATTCTCCTCCTTTCGACTCTTCTTTTGGTTCATTTCGCCCAGTAGGTGTTCTACGCTACCGCAATGCGCGCCAAGTCCCTTCAGTGTCACCGTCCCTTGGAGCGCCTCCTCGTACAAGCGCAGTGCTGGTCGAGCCAGCAGGGTGTGAGGGCACTTGCACCGCAACACGGCCGTGGCGATGCGGAGGTGCATTTCTAAATAGCGATGACGGGAGTCCAAGACGGCGGCTACAGAATTCTCCTTCTGCTTTTCTTTAGAGTGCGTCTCACCACTCGCCTCACCCGGAGCCTCCTCCTCCTCGTCTGTCAAACGCTCATCTAGCAAGAGCTGCGGATACTGTCTCGCACTCTGCAGATGGGCTCTCAGTCGCTGCAATGCGGGGGACGGCACGACACCCGTGACGAGCAGTAGCACATCCCCATCCCCCTCCTCCTCCAGTTCTAAAGGGTAGTACTGGAGCTCCGACTCCTCCTCGAGCAGTGTACTCCGGTTCGGTACGTCATTCTGAGCAGGCGAAGCGCGTCTATCAGCTGCCCCTCCAGCAACGCTCGTCATGCGATCTCTATTATCACTTGTCGGATGCGTTGAGTAGTACGTCTGATTGCGCTGGGAATGGAACACCATTGCTTTCCGAGGCGGAAACAAGGCGCGTTTCTCACTCCTCGACCACTCTCCGAATGGGGTGGAGCGAAGGAGCTCCTCCAGCATTTCATCGTACAGCTCCAGAGAGGAGAGGAGTGCGCGGCCCTTGAAAAGGTACCCGCAGCATAAGGAGAGTTTCAACGTCAAATTGCTCTCCGTCGCCAGTGTGGAGGGCATCAGCGGGTGGTTGTGCACCCAACGCCAGTGGAGGGGATCCTCTTCTTCTTCCTCCTCTTCGTCTGCCTCTTCTGCGTTGCTGACCGGGAGGGGACGCCCCTGAAGCGCAGCCGCACCTGGGTGTCCGCCCGTCGCGGTGAAGGACCCTTCTGCCCACACCATGGAGTGTTCCGGGCAACCGGTGGAGGCGGGACAGCTGGTGCTCCCTGGCGTCGTCACCCACGAAAGGAAAGAGGAGTTCTCACTTCCGTCACGGCTCACCAAAGAAATCGGTGGCGAGGAAGTCCTCCACGTGGAGCGCAGCGCGGCCTGCACCGACTTCCTCCGCATCGAGCGATGCGCCTCTTCCACCTGATGCAGTGTAGGGACACGAAGCCCTTCCGAGACGCTGCGGGCAGGGTCCGATGGCGTCCAGGTCGCCTCTGCAGCGGAGACCAGCTGGACGGGAGAGAGACTCTTCCACACGCGACTCCACCCGTGAGACGCCGCACGGGTCCATGGAGGACGGCTCTGTACGCGTATGGCAGCGCCGTGCTCTTCGTCTAAAACAACTTCCGTAGAAGAGGTAGCAGTGCTGACGGGCCTCCACCCGAAGTGTGACGACGGTAACGTCTGAATGGACGGTGGTGCGGTGGTCCGGAGCGACGGGCGAGCGGGGGAATCCTCGCACAACAAGAGAGAGAGAAGGAGGAGTCCCAGAAAGACTCGCGCCACCCAATGCGTGAGTCGATTCGATCCCCGTCGTCCGCCTCGAAGCAGTGGAGTGGGGAAGACGGGGTGGCTAGGACAAGCATACGGCGCCGGAAGGGGACCCACGGGGATGGGGGCAGAGGTCCTCGCCGTAGCCTTGTGAGCATCAGGCATCACTGTCCTGCGCTCGGTGGTTGCTCGTTCGTCCGACCGGTGTGCCTCTGCACAGCTGGCCGTGCAGCTCCCTGAGCGCGTGCCCATAGTGGAATAGGATGCTGTCTCCATGAAATAGCCTTAACACCTCCACAGCAATAAATGATGTCTTTTTCGAAACCAAAGAAAACACGAAGAGCAAAATAAGGAAGTAGGAGAAACTTAACTTGAGAGCTTAAATTGGGTACGCGACCACAGAGAGGTGATGTGCGGATTCCAATCGTCCGAATAATAACTAACGAAGTAATCGACTGATTGAAGAGCTCTGCGGTACCTCTCTCCCTCTTGCTCTTTTTCTCTTCTTCGTGGTGTGCGCGTGAGCACGAGACACAATGAGCTCCTTCTTTATCTTGTATGTGTGGTTGCCCTCAACTCGAACCGCTTTCCTTGATAGTAACTGCAGTTTGGAAAAGATATGAGCTAGCTGTCGTGGTTAAATAAGCTTTTTGCTAGTTAACGTTCGTCTGGTGCGCTACTCCAATGACACGGGAATAATTGTCGTCTAAGCCACTCTTCTAAGAGAAGAGAATATTTTTTAATAATTAATTTCTTGTCTGCTGTGGTTGCTGTTGTGTGTTTATTTAAAAAATTACAGCCGTCTTTCCGAATAGGTGTATTGTCTCCTCGAGAATATATATATTTGAATGGTTGGCTCTTCTCTCAACACACTTTTCGTAGTGAAGCGGAGGTAAGGCCAGATACAGCGGAGAAAGAACAAGTGAAGGAAAAGTAATATTAATAAACTCCTACCGTCGTACGATACTTTTATCTTTCTTTCTTTTTTGTTGTTGTTCTTTGATCGCGAAAAGCGTACTTAGCAGATAAAGCCGATTTCTTAATGTTCCGATATCACTTTGAGACGAAAACTATGCTTCCGATATACCGTGAACTCACACGCCACTCACACGTACAGTGCCCTCGTTAAGTTGGTCAACTTTGTGTGTGATTGTGTGTATATTTCTTTAGAAAAGGAAAAAGAAAAAGGGAAGAGAAAAAATTTAATGTTGTTTTAATGTTAAAGCTTTTATGCGTTCGAAAAAGTTAATGCTGGTAAAATGTCTCTTTTTCTCTTTCTTGTAGAAATACAGTTGAGCAATAATTACGAATATTCGGAAAGCGAAAAAATCGACAAAAAAAAAAAAAGAAAGAAAGAAGAAAAAGAAAAGGGGAAAAAGAAGAGTCATAAGTAAAGACTTAGGCACGATTCAAGTTCTACCGGAAGTATTTTTCACCTGAAAAAGCGCATAAACCCACCGAAAAGGTCGTCGTGGAGCACTACCGCCACCAAAGTAATATATATTTTTTTGGATATTCATCGCTAAAAAAAGAATCTTCTTCTTATACTTCCATTTTTTCTTTTGCTTTTTTTTTTTTCCGGGCTCTCTTTCTTGGAGAAGCGACGGATTCTTTCTTTTCATTTCGTTGCCTTCCTCCCTCCATCTCTTCATCTCCTCTGGTGTGTGGAGGAGCCAGAGTATCAGCGTGTTAGTGGTCGTCTCGATCTCCACCTTTTCTGTCTGTTCCGCAACGCACACACAAAATAAAGAACACCACAGACATCAATCTAAAAGGACAAAACAAGAGTCAATCAACAGATCACGAAAGTCCTGCAGTCCACTCAACTCTAAAGAAAGAGGAGAAGTAGAGTTCGCAAAAGATGAAAAGAACATTCTACAAGACATAAGAATAAACGGATGTATGTGGGATGTATGTCGAATGAAAAGGTGCTTCCCAGTGTAAATAGAAAAAAAAAAAAGACAATATAATAATAGTAATAAAAATAATCAAATCTCGCCCTCTCAAAAAGAAAGAGTGGTAGAGAAAACGTCTTTTTAGTTCGTTTCAGAGTGGATTGGAAATACGACTTGTTTGACGTTTGGAGTGGTTTTTTTTACTTATTGGCGTTATTTGACTATTTTTTCGCTTTTCATTCCTGATGTTATTCTCCTTTTTTTTTTCTTGCAAATGTTCCTCTCTTTCATCGTATGCCCAGTAGGAGGAGGAGGTAAACCATGCGGCCCGTGATCACGATAACAATAAATTAAAAAAAGCAAAAGAAAACATTGACAAACAAAAAGAAATGGAAGATGGAGAATGAAATGCCTGGAGTTTTTTTTTTTTTTTCTGTGGTGGTTTACTTCTAATGTTTTTGCTTTCTGTTTCGCCCACAATCAGTGGTTCGTTTCTCGCTCGCTCCCACTCTCGTTTTGCGTTTTTTTTTTGTCAGAGGTAATCAAAGTAGAGAAAAGGGCAAACCAAAAATACGACACAAAGAAAAAGGAATCGTATGAACCAAAAAGGGTGTTGAAGTATTTTGAGGGGAGAGCGGGTTGTTGTTCAATTCGCCCTCAATAAAATGCGCTAAACGGGAAACAAACCGCTAAAAAATATCCGAAACAAAGTGTTACCACCAAAACCTATACACATTAAACCCAAAAAAGAAAAGCTCTGTCTGTGCCCTCTCTCTTTTTATCTCTGTTTCTCCCTTCGAAAAGTCGAAGTCGGAGGGTTTTTTTAGTTTACTCTTTTGCAAAAAGAAAAAAAGAGTAAGATCGAGCAATTCTAACAAAAAAAAAAACTTGTCACCTAAAAGACTTTCATGATTCTCGCATTCGTGTGTGCCGAATCAGAAAAAAACAAAGGAGGAGGGAGAGTGGGCATGAAAAAAAAAAAAAATGAAACAAGTAGAACAGCGAAACAATATGAAAAATAATAAAAAAACAATCAACAATTTACCCTTCATCATTTTTTTTTATTTCTTTGCTCCAAACACAAGAACTTTAAAAAAGAAGATGAACTATGAGCGTTAGAACGAATTCGTTTGTTTTCTTGTTTTCTTATCATGAGTCGTGTTGGTTTGTCACATTTTTCGTATATAGGTATAGAATGGGAACGTAGCTCTGCACGTTTGGATATGAAATGGTGTACGCTATGTGGGAGAACAAGATGAAAAAAAGGAGAGAAAGAGAAAGAACCTACAATGGTTTTTAAACTAGCACAAAAATCTTGAATTTTAAATAGATAAAACATAGACAAAATGAATCGTAGCGTACTGCACTACATTGTTTCTTTCAGTCTGTTTCTCGGCGTCACTTTCTTTTTTTTTTTTTTTTCCTTCCTTTCTGTTCTCTTTGCTACTATATTTATGCTTTATATATTTTTTAATATTTCTTTTGCTTGTTTTTTCCCTCTTCTTTTTTTTTATTTTCTTGTTATTTCCATTTTCTTTTAATCTTATTTTTTTGTTGTTTTTGTTGTTGATGAAAGAGGGTGAGGGGAACAACCCAAATAGAAATAGAGAGATGCTACACATTGTTGTTGTATATATATATATAGAATATATAATTATATATATATATTTTCCATTTTATTTTTTTTAAAACTCTGTGTATGTGTGTTATTTTTTAAAGAAGACAAAGAAAGAAGTAACAACAACACGGAGAAGCCACCTTGTTGGATCTTCAAGGGGTCTCTCAGCGAACGGGACGTGTGTTTTCACTCTGCAATTTCATACGTGACAGAGCCACGAAGAGACGTCACACTGCTCCCATACAAGGCGACACGGTCTGCCTCCTTGCCAATAATCACACAGGGCACATAGCCTCCCCGCTCACTCGCCTGGTAGCAAATGATCTTATCGCCGACATTGTAATTGTTGTTGTTGTTCAGAATCTTGAGCCAGTACGGCGCCAGCATCGTGTGCATGGAGCCCGAGACCGGGTCCTCGAGCACACCGTGCCACGGCTCAAAGAAGCGGGAAAGCACCTGCCCATCACTACCCCGTCCTGAGAGAATGGCGTTGGACTCGTTAATGGTGATTTTCTGGTTGGGAAAGTGGTTCATGTTGTTAATGGGGTTCTGTGCGGTGATAACGAGGCCCCTGGGCTCCTTCAGCAGCTTCGGATGCGCCTTGATGGCGTCGAGGAACTCCTTGGTCTGGAACAGCTCCTTGAGCAGCACCTCATTCGGATGGGCCTTGAGGATGTTGTGCACGTTCGTGAAGCGAAAGAGGTAGCAGCCAATCTTCGGCGCCAGTGAGACATCCTCGATCTCTACCTCGTCCGGCTTAAAGCCGAGCGCGATCTTGGCGCTCTCCACGAAGCCCTGAGGCAGATGCGCCAGCACTTCGATCGGCTCGTTGGAGGGGAAGTGGACTTCATAAGCATCGCGGACGACGTGGGCAGGGTCTACAGGGTCACGGACACGATAGCTTTCCACTAACGCCGCGCCGGAGGTGGAGCTGGAGTTGGTGACCCGGTTGAAGTTCATGCTGCCGCCGAGGTTGAGGTTGGACTTCTCGAGCATCTTTGTGATCAGCACGTTGGAGGCAGCCTCCTGCACCTCGTGCTTGCGGACGGTCACAATACCCAGGTCGGTGACAAAGCAAATGACGTCCGTCTTGGCGGGCATGAAGAATTCGCCGGGAACGTGCCCGATCAGCTTCTTGGTGGTGTCCTGGCGGGCAAGCCGAGAGCACTCGAACAGGCAGTGCGCCGCAGCGAGGGTGCCGTGGCCGCACATGAAGCTCTCCCCTTTAGGCGTAAACCAGCGAAGGCCGAACCACTGCACGTGAATGCGGTTATTGCTACGGCTTCGGAGCATGGAGCCGCCCATCGTGGAGCTTTCGAGGCAGCCCAGGAATGACGCCGAGGGGATGAGGCCGCCGGAGAACATGGTCTTGGGGCTCGCGGCATTTACCCCCCCCTCATCGGGTCGGAACCCCTCTGCCTGCTTGAGCAGCTCCGCCTCCATCTTCTCCTCCTCCTTCCGCTGCTTCTCCTGCTGCTCCTGGTCGAACTCCTGCAGTTTGGTCTTGATCAGCTCCTTGATGGCTCGGATGCGGGAGGCGGGGAGGCGGTACACGAAGCACGTCTCTGGGAGGTGCATTTCGGCCGCCACCTTCTGGAAGGCGTCCCCCATTACGCGATCGCGCTCCTCGGCGTAGGCGGCGTCCTTCTTTTCCTGCTCGTCTTTGCTCAAGCACGCGTGGGCCATCGAGGGCTCCCCTCGCCCGCAGGAAGCTTCCAGGGAAGATATTTCGGACCATCCGGCGCAGTAGACGTTGGTGGGGCAGAAGCACACGGCGCACGGGTTACCGCGAAGGCGTCGCTCGGTGAAGGTATCACAGATGAACACCGGACTGGTCACGTCGTGAACCAAATCCATGATGACTGATGGAGAAGGGGGGGGGTGGCAAAGTGGAAATCTCTCTCGAAATGGAGAAGAGAAACACCACGAGTAGCGGCTGCTTGCTAAAAAAGAGGAGTAGAATAAAGCGAAATGAGGGAAAGCTGTAGAACCTCTTCAAGTTCTTCTACGGTGTTTTCGTGTCGGAAAAAAGAAGCAATTCTCTAACTCGAAAGAGAGCACTCGATAATGTATTTCTAAACCTGGGATCTGAAATAACAGGGAATCTTTTTTTAAAAGGACAAAAAAGTAAAGGGTAAAAAAGGAAAGAGGAAAGAGGAAGTTCACTAATAACTTCATGCTGAGCAGTGGCACAATAGTTCGCAGTCCAGAGAGAGATCACCTTGTTTTATGAGGCATTTCATTTGATAGCTTAGATATTGTTCACCAACAGAAAAAAAAAAAAGAATAAAGCGTCATCCAATAAAGTGATTGACTAAAAGTAAAACAGAAACAGAAAGAGCTTGAAGCAGGAAGATTTCAACCACCTATAAGTAAAATAAAAACAGTTACACCGCTCCACCCTTGTGGTTGCGTGAAGTGGTGGTGAGGATGGGCAGTTGATATATATTTTTTTTGGTCCTTTTTTGTTTATTCTTGTGGGGCCCTGTTACTCCATGTCTTCTGGAACTTCTTGTAACTGATCGTCGTCACAGGTCATCCATGCATGTTGAAGGAGTTTAGTTGCCGACCACCTCGTGGAAGGGTCGCGGTCGAAGCAATGCGTAAAGAAGTCTAACAACAGGGGCGGGCAGTTTTTAGGGACTCCAGTCGGCATCCCTGTCGACTTAGAGATGAGAAACAACAGCTTAAACATGTTCATTTTTCCCTCTTTTTGATGTCCCGCTGCCTCTTCCCACGGGTCTCGCCCCAGCAGCTCCAGCACCATGCACCCCAGCGACCAGATGTCCGCGGAGTGGGTGTAGCCCCCGCTCTCTGTGGTGGAGTTCATCACCTCCGGAGCCATGAAGATGGGGGAGCCGACCATGGTGTGGTACACCCCGCGGTTCTGCTGGCGTCGAGCACCTGCACTCTGCTCTTCCGCACTGCCCCGCCGCGCATCGCCACCGCCTGTGTTTTGCCCCATCGACGCAGTGCTGATCCGCTTGCTGCACCCAAAGTCGGACAACTTGGCCTCCCCCAAGGCGGAAATGAGCACATTGTCACTCTTGAGATCGCGATGGGAGACCTTTCGAGCGTGTAAGTATTCCAGTCCAAGGAGGACCTGCTTGATGTACGTCCGCACCAAGGAGATCTTGAAGGGTTCCTTGGCCTTTTCAAAGCGACGACGTAGTGCCGCGAGACTTCCGCCGTGGCACAGCTCTAAAAAAATCTCCATCTGCGCAGCGCCGGTGTCCAAGGGCTTGATCTGGCAGCCGTAGTAGGCCACAATGTGACGGTGCTCCAGCATTCGCATCAAGTTGATCTCCTCCTGGACCTGCTTCATCTCCTTCGCCTCCTCCGTTTCCAACGGTATTTCCTGTACCTTTACCGCAACGAGTTTGCCATCGGAAGTCATGCCCTCGTAGACAGTGCCGAAACTTCCTTTGCCAATCACCCGCATCTTACTCCATTGAATAATCTTTCCTTCCTTAAACTGCGGCCTCGGCGCATCGGCGGTGGTGCTACGAAAGCTCAGATTTCCATACACGGTGTTCGCCATCGTGCTGTTGTGGTGGTTGCTATTCATTTGACTGGGACAGACGGTGCTGCTGTGTGCCCGGGAGGAAAAAGGACCGTTTTGTGTGTAGTGGAGCGAGTTGAGGGTGTTGTTCAACCCGGAGCCCGAGTTCGGCAGCAAGTTCTCTTTGGTGGACAGTGAGAGAGAGGCGAGTGGAATAGAAGGGATCAAACTGCTCCCGGCATCCAGTGCAATGAAGTTAGGATGTCGCTGCCGATAGCTGTACGACTCCCGCACATAGAGACGCAGCACCATGTGCTGTTGTTGCTGCGGTGCCGAGGGGTCTTGTCGAGTGCGCGAGGCGGTGCCACTGTTTTTCCGTGGCACCGCTCGGCTACGGTGATGATTCATCTGCTCCTTCGTCTCGTGACATCGGAATCGGTGCGAACCGCTCGGTCCACTGATCTCCGATTCGCCTTCGGGGCCGTCCACTGCCGTCGCTGCCGCTGCTTCGATCCGCTCCCAGTACGGGGCGGTGAGCTCCTCAAAGTCCCGTCGCAAGTCCACATCCACCCGCTCCCCCGTATCCACATCCACACGAAAGAGATCAAAGTCCTCCGGTTCCTCATAGTTAAACCGAGTCATGACCTCACTCACGAGCTTGCGAAAAGCGGTCTTGGAGTGGAGGAGCGTGAAGGCTTTAATGTTCGCATCGCCCTCTCTCGAGATCTTTATCTTGAGCTGGAGCTTCACTCGCTTCTTCTTTTGGTTTCGCTTCTTTTGCGGCGACGAGGCCTGAGAAGATCCGGTGCTCTCCACATCGTCACTGCCCTCGTCACTATCCTCGTCCTCCTCGTCACTCTCACTTTCGTCATCACTGGTCCCTTCCTCATCCTCGTCTTCCTCTTCCTCGTCTTCCTCTTCCCCATCGTCGTCTTCAACGTCACCTCCCTCTTCGTCACTGTCACTGCCCTCTGGCTCCGGCTCCTCGACTTCACTCCCTTCACTCTTGCTTCTCTTCGCTTCATGGGACGTCGGGACCTCTTCCTCCTCATTTTCGAGAGCAGCACTCCGAATCGCGACGGGAGAGGAGTTCAGCGAGTTGAGCTCGGTGGGCGTGACGCCCTGTAAAGAGCTACTCGCACCTCCGCCTCGGCTCTCGCTGTGGTGGGAAGGAAGAAGCGGATTGCTGTTACTGGTGGTATGATTCGGCTCCAAGTTTGTCCCTATCGTGGCATCTCGCATCGCAAACACTCCATCACTAGCGGAGTGGGAAGTCCATTCCACCCCCCCACTGCCAGGGTGGTGGCTACTGCTGCTCGGTTGGTTATGTGCAGACGGAAGCGCGAGCCGAGTCGAAGACGACGACGAGGAGCACGGTGACCCGTGTTCGCCTCGACGCTGCGCAAAGCACAGAGCCCGCTGAAACCGCTTCGAAGTGGCATCGTCTGTACCCCCCATCGAATCCAGGTCGGTGGTGGTGTTGATGGTAGGGCTAGGATCCGATGGGTTGTTTGTCTTCTTGGAGTTGGTCTTCCCACTACTAAACTTTTTCTTTTTGATCGTCTGTTTGCTGATTTTTTTAGAGCTGCACTTGACGACTTTCTTCAGCTCGGCACCGGTTGGACCCGGTGGGATCGTGTTTACGTTGGGTGACGTTACACGTCCGCTATTGCTTTCATTGTTCTTGTTACTGCGGCTGAACCTGCGCTGGCTCGTGCTACTTTCAGGAAGAAAAGTCGTGTTAGTGGACGTGGGTAACAAGAGGTTTTGGCTAATGCTCTTTGAGCTGCTGCTACTACCGGTTCGGGGAACACCTCCACTAGGATTCTCTGACTGGGTGTTGAGCGGGATCTTTCGCTGGCGAGAAATGTTGACGGTGCTCGGTGGAGGGCTTTGTTGTCCGGGAGAAGAAGAAACGCCGGCTGTGGTCTGTTCTAAGTTCTCAATTTCCACATCCCCCATCACCACAATCGCACTCTTGGATTTGTCTGAAGCGGCAGCATTGCGGTTGCTATTATTAGGAGATCTGATTACACTAGTACTGGTCGTACTGGAACGGTTTTGAGCCGTTGTACGTGTACCCCCAAGACGGCCCCTACCTCCAGGTGGAGCTTTGCGTGTCACTGCGGTACCGCGTGGCTGTCGACCGCTGCGCTGGATGTTGCTACTACTTCCTGCCGTATTACTCGCAGTGGTGACGGTCGCTTCCTGGAGGGTCGTCGTCGGCGCCAGTCCGCTAGATCCCCCACTCTCCTCTTTCCCACATGGCCTTTCCGGGCTGCACAGGGCACCCTGCTCCTCGGCGTTTGGGCTTCCCAGACCGCCGCCGGGCGCCGCAGAGGGACGGGAGACCACTGGCGCCACATCGGATTGCGAGGTACGCCCTACAGGTGGGGTGCCGGCAGAGTAGACCTCATTGGAGGATCCCGGTATCGAGCTGCGAACATCTTTCGGGGAGGGCTGATGGCTGAAGGAACGACGTTTGCCATACACACTCCCCCCCTCTGGGCTGTTAGCGTTGTGGCTACTGTTCCCGCTTTGCCACTGACTCACGGAGCCGCTTTGGTTATTGGAGCTCGTACCACCCGCTTTCAGAGAGTACGGTCCGCGCTTCTGAGGACTAGGGCTGTTGGTATGGCTGCCTGGCTTGGAGCCACCACCACCCAGCTTCATCTTGGAGGACAGCTGTGGGCCAGCGGATAAAGGCATCGCTCCGCTCTCGACCGATTGAAGAGGTTGTGCTCGTGCAGAACTCATTCTGACACAAAAGAATTACTTGGAGGTGAGTATCTGTGAAGGGTGTTGTGGCGTTCTCGTAGAAGACACAGGAAAAAAAAAAAAGATTTAATTGGCACTTCTATGGGAGCTATATATATATATATATATATATTAATACAACGGCTTCACTGAATAAATAAGATAGGGTCCTTCTCTCTCTCTCTATCTGTGGTAGTTATAGATTGATAACAGGTGACCAGAAAGAGAATACTATTGTTTATCCTTCTTCAATCAAGAAGGTGTGTCTCTGTGATGCCCAACGCTTCGTTGTAATCGAACCACAGACACTCAAAAAAAATCGTTCTCTCTTTCTCACTTCACGATTGCGTTTTCCGTTGAGGCACAGGAGGAACGAAACCACACCTCTCTGCTGAGTCGGTGACGTGTGTCTTTTTTGGATGCTTTCCTTCTATTCCTAGCGGAAAAGGTAATCAAAAGTATAATAGAGGCGGTAAATTCTATGAGGATGTGAAGGCGATTGGGAAAACAAAGAGAACACAGAAGAGAGAAGATGTTTTAGAGGAGATAAACCAGCAGCAAAAAAGACATCTGTTGGGGCGACATTTATATAGAAATAGGATGAGAGATAACGAAAAGGAGAGAGTTGTGTATACACCGATCAACATCAATACCCGTAGCCTTGCGCACGACACGATTTCATTCCTAAGGGGAAGTCGAGCACTTCCAACAACGACTCAAAACATGAAAAATTGAATACAATAGCTCAAATAAAAATTAAAAAGAAGCAAGTACATACTATATATACTGATTTTCAAAAAAAAAAAACGCGAATACTAAAGAGAAGAGTAACAATAAAGTAGGACGGATTTATGTTAAATAGAGAGAGCTATTTCGAATAATAAATATGTAGGCAGATCTACATTTTTATTATTTTCCTTTTTCCCTCTCTTAGATATGTATAAAATTCCACATAATAAACGCCCATTGGGAAAGATAAAGAGAGAAACACACCTGTATCAAAGTATTTCACGGAGTATTATTGATTTTGTAGAATGTATGCATGTGTGTTTTCACACACGTCTATCATCCTTTCAGGTATGATCTTTTCTGTTGTTGTGGATGGGTGTGGTTTCGCTCTGTCTTACTTATTTTCTTCTCATTTTCACAACGTGAATCCCATAATAAGACGAATAATAATGATTAACAAAAAAAAAATGAGAATGAGGCAAAACGAAAAATATTCGAAAATTAGATAAATCACAAGAGAGTTATATCCGAGCGTTTGATAGATCTTAAATTCAAAACTACATAAATAGAATAGATATATAACTACACCAATATGCGTGAACGGCGTGTACGTCAAATCCTCTCTTGTACTGATGGTCTATTTTTTTTTGCTGATGGTGCTCAATCGTTAAGGGACTCGTTCCTCCGATTTAGTCAGTAAAAGGCGTCAAGTTTTTCTTCTCTTTTTTTCTTTTCTTTGGTTTGTTTTGAGATTCACCGTATTGCATCACTTTTTTTTTTTTCCCTCTTTCGCATGAGCTCCTAATGCTTCTCTCAACATGTCATCTGTTATACACGTGTACAGAGGAGAGATGAGGGCTTTTACGATCGAGCGAGGGAAGATCGTGTGAGAAGGTGCCTGCCGGACGGGTCGGGTTTCCCCCCAACACCCCCCCGAGATCGCCTCACACCCAGTCCTCCGAGAGTTGGGTTGCAGTGCGGCTCACCCCACCACCCCCTCGACAGCGCGACCTTTCCTCCTCCATCAATGCCGTTTCCGTGAGAAACAGCGAGGCCGGCACGACCGCCTGCGAAGCGGGGGTGCTGCGGCTGGAGTGCATTAGAAGCCCGTGAGGCGACGTCGGAGACGGGTTCAACGCCAGTGGAGGTGTAGCCGTCACCGCGGACGCTCCTGGTTGGGAAGGCAGTCCGTCCAGCGAGGCACAGCAGTGCTGCTGCTGCTCTGGATGGAAATCACTAGACCGCCGCAGGGCTCGCTGTTGATGAAGCGGCATTCCAGTGGTGAGATAACTAAACTGATGTGGTTGTTGCTGCTGGCGTAGCCATCGCTCCGTGTCCGCAGAGCACTGAGAATGCACCACCAAGCGACTCAGCTGTTCCTGTTCTTGCAACAAAATTTGAGACTCCGCATCCGCACTCTGCATCAACGCCTCCTCTTGACGCAGGTAAAAAAGTTGATCAATTTCAGGCTCATCAGCGGTGGCCTCGTATACCCGGCGTGCCAGTGTGGCAGCCTGCTGTCCCTCTGGGCCACTGGGGAGCAAAGAGCCAGGCAGCGTCTCCCCATCGCCTACACGAGAAACCAACGGAGACGAGCCCCGCAGCGGGAGCAACACCTCCTCGTTCTCGTCTTCACTCTCGTCATACGGCCGGCCGCCCACCGCCTCCTCCAGAGGCGACGCTCGACAAGGACAGCTGCCCTCGCCAGTCGCACCGTACAAATGCTCCTCCGCACCGCCTCGGCATTCTAGCGACACTGCCGTAGCTCCGGCATCTTGATGGCTATTGGGATCGGTACTCGAATGGGGTGGTGGATGTTGACTCGTGGCGCCACCACTCTCCTTCGAGACCACCGTATTTCGCTGATACGGCAGCGGAGGAGCGCTGGAAGGAGTCGATGTCGCGGGCGGCGCGGCGTTGAAGTTACGAGCGACAGACGGAGAAACATTTCGACGTCGGTAGGGCCGGCAGCTCGCCAGAGTCGTCCAGCTGCTCCCCTGTGCCGGAGCATCACCACTTTCGGTTAAAAAAGGTGCCCCACCCCCAGCCGACAAGGAGTACGGGGTGCTGTGATGACCGCCGCTGGAGGATACGTCACTATGGTGGTGGTGGTGGCTCTGCTGCTGTTGATGGGGTCGCATCGCCTGCAGGACGGGTGAGCCGGGGAACGGAGGGTTGCCCCTGTATCCCTGGCTGCGGCTCTCCGCAGGGCAAAGCGAAGGAGAAACCACTGTGCTGGGAGGCGATGGTGATGGGGGTGAGCGCGTCGGCATCAGGGGGGGCGGTGAGGTGGCATGGGACTCCTGCCCCGGCGTCGAGGCACAGGGATCAAAAAACAGCGGTATCGTTCGGTTTGTGGTGTCCTCTTCCTTGCATAGGAGTCCAGACGGACTGCGGCACGCCCCGTTCACGGAGAAGGGGGGCTCCTCCTCCCGGGGACGGTGAGGTGGGGTGCGGGCCTCGTCGTCGCTAGGTACATTTTCTAAACGTTGTTGCAGCATTTGCTGAGAGGTTTGAGACGGGCTCGGCGTGTAAGGGTAGTGATTCACACGGGAGCTGTGCGGATACGGAGATGGAAGGGTGAGCGTCGAAACTCCAACGAAATGTGCCGGTGACGGTTGAGACTGCGAGCCCATCTGAGAGATGCTGCCCTCTTCACCGCAGGAGGCCATCGAGCTGGTGGACACAGCGAGGGTAGCCCCGGTGCGCTCGCGACGGTGTTGTGCCTGCGGGGTCTGCAGCGAAGGCGTGGTACTCGAGAGGCTGCACGTGCCTCCCCTTGTTCCGCTGTTAATCTGCTGTAATAGAAGAGAAAAACTGCTGATGGTACCCTCACCCGCTCCAGCAGTGGCCACCTGCTGCTGCGGCGGCGGTGATGGAGGCTGTGGAACCGGAGATTTGGCCGCAGCGGGTGTAGCAAAGAGCACGTGAGGCAGAGAGGTGGGGGACAAGGGTGGTGGAGACACCGGACGATGGTGTTTGGATGGACTTCCTGTTGTGGAGCACCCTTCCACAAGGACCTGCTGTTGCTGTGGTGGTAGTTGATGGGGCAGCATCGAACCTTCGTGTTGCGGGTCGTTCTCCAGCTCATCCTCCTGGTCGCTGTGCTGTTGCCGTGTCCCACCCCATACGTGGCGTGTGCAGCCCATCAAGAGTGGTGGCACGGGGGAGGTGGAGGCCTCCTCTTCTTCATTCGAACGCCCTCGACGATGCGGCATGGGAGACCCCGTCGAATTAGACAAAACCGGATCCGGTTCCGGAAAGACACGACCGTTATGGGTCGCGTTCAAGAGCAGAAGCTCCTCCTCCTCGTCGAGCAGACCCGACAGTGGTGGGTGCGAGGGCACAGTGCGGCTAGGCTCTACTCGCTGGTCATCCTGCTGCTGCTGCTGCAGAGAAGGAGGGTGCTGGCCACGCTGCGGACCTCCTAGACGAAAGGTGGATGGGGCCGTGCGGTGGAAGGAGAGTTGTGTGGCGTCGAGGTTAAACTCGCTCGTTCCACTCTCACCGAGGAGAAACAGTGAGCCGTCGTCCTCCTCCGCTCCGCTGTGCGGGCTACCCATCATGGCCGTGGCGTGCAAGGAAGGAGGTCGATGCACACCTTCAATGGCGGGAAAACGTTCAGAGTGTCCTCCACTCCACCCCTCGGTCCTTTGCTTGCGACCCGCAGCAGAGGCCGAAGTGGTCACTGCGTTGGTGTTCGTAGGGGTTGGGGGCGGATAGGCAGAGGAACCCTGAGCCGCGACATTGTGCAGCACGGACTCATCGTCGTCCTCGGCAAAACTATCAAAAGGACCGCGTAGGGGCACGCAGCGTCCCACACTCCCCGCGCTGGTGACTTCACGAAGCGATGGGGTGGGGGTCTCCGTCCGGGGCCGACTGCGCACACACCCGCTGTCTTCATCTTCGAAGAGCTCGTCCTCGTGAAACGTGTCACGGCGACGCGTTCGGCTGGCGCGGGCAGCTGAGGAAACGTTCGAGCCCGTGAGGCTTTGACGGTGATACGCACGCGTGTGAGAAGAAAGCGTGGGAGTGGGGGGTAAGCCTCCTGGTGTCATGGGAGCGCTTTGCGGGTGCCGACCCGCCCCACCTCGTCCCGCGCCAACGGTGGGAGGGGTGTGCGATTCCCTCCACCCCGCCGCAGTGCCGGCACCAGAGACCGGGTACTGTGATTGTGGAGGTGGGTGGGTTAGGGTGAAAGGGTCCAGCGGGCAGGGAGAGTTTGCCCCGCGGCTGAGGTGCACTGGGCCGGAGGACAAGGAGGTGAGCGAACTCTCATCGGTGTGGCGTCGCTGTGGAGGCGGGGAAGTGGTGCGATGGACAGCGCCCCCCGAGATCGGTAGCAGCGACGGCTGGCTTACTGGACCAGAAAGACTGCCGCTGGGCAGTGACATCACTCCCACGAGACCGTTGGAGGAGGTAGGCGGGAATACGGAGGAGGGAAAGGATGCGTTGAAGCAGCTGCTCGGCACACAGGCGAACCCAACTGGGTCATTCGTCAAAGCTGGACCACCCGCTCCTCCTCCGTCACCGCTGTCCGGAAGCAGGGCCTCACTGCTCTCTCCCTCCCCCGCACTCGGCGCGGGAGGGCCTCCGGTCGGTGAGAAGGCGTCCCCTTCACCGAAGCCAGGGAGTAGTGTGGTGCTGCTGCTGCTGGTGGTGGTCGCAAAGGAGCCGTGGCAAAAGGCAGCGGAAGAAACACTCACCCCTCCGCGCACGGGTGGACCACCGCACTGCTGCGACATTGTTTGATTGTCCTGTACTTGAGCAGCGGAATGCATCGGTGAGGCCGTAAAGCTGAGCCGGGGAGAAGGCGGACAGAAGGGCATATTCTCTAGCGAACATCCGTAACGCTGCGCCTGCAGCTGTTGTTGTTGTGCTGGGGTCTTGTTGGTCTCGGTGAGCGCCCAGCTACTCGAAAGACTGCTACTCGGAGAGTGGACCGTAGATGGAACGCGGTGCGGTTTGTGCTGTCCACTGCTTTGTTGTTGGGGGTGGAGTGGCAAGTGAAAGGAGGAGGGGGACAAGCCCGCTGTGGTGTTACTATGACTGTGACGCTGAAGACGAGACGAGAGCATGCTCTTGTTCCGCCCGCTCACTCGTGTGGGGGTGGGAATGGTACTCTGCGGCGTCGGCTTCCGGCTGCTGCTCAGCGGGGTGGAGGTCGAGTCTAGCCGCGCACTGTGCTGAGGCGCCAAGAGGTTTGGGGTTAAGGGGCGGAGCGCAGTCGTGCCGCGCCAAACCGCTCCTCGTGTGCGCTCGGTAGTTTGGTCAACCGGATCGCTGAGTGCCGAGGGCAGCGGAGAGGTGAGGCCCGGCGTAGGGACGGAGCGAGTAGAGGCATTGGGCATCTGCGTTTCCTCGCGTGCGCCGGAGCCGAATGGCCCCTGGGGTGGTGTCGCCGAGTACGAAAAGGACGAATGTGTCATTTGGTAGAGTAAATCTAGTTTATTTTATTTTTCCAATTTCTTTTGTTTTTTTCCTCTTCGTTGTTGTTGTTGTTGTTGTTGTTGTTGCTCAATTCTTTCTCGTGTTTTTGCTACTCCTCTCGAGTGATGTATTTCGTTCTGCGGCGGCGGCACAGGAGGAGGTGAGAATAGAGTAGAATACACTTATATCAACGGATATAAAAAAAAGACACGTATGATCGGGGGAATCAGCTGTCAAACAGGAAATCAAAAAAAGTCGTGACAAAAAGTACCTACTATTCGTGAATAGTAGGGAATAAAGAATAACGTGATCAGAGGAGAAATACAAGATGAGTAAAAACGGTTAAAATAAAGAAATGGAATAAAGATAGACGCTTGTGAATGAGGGGTAACAGTATTGATTGGTAGAGGGTTGGTGTGTGTGTTCCTCTGAGAAAGGAAAAAAAAAAAGAAGCGAAAGTAATGATAAAAAGTTGGAACCGTATCAATACAGCAGTATACGCTTGGTATAAAATAATATAATATTGATATAATAATATGATGAGATATATTGATATATTGGTATATTTTATATATTATATTAAATTAAATATTTTCTTCTTTAAATAAAATTATGGATGTATCTGAGCGCACTTACTAAAGAAAATATATAAAAAAAGAAAATACTTCTTATCAAATTTCTTTGGTTCTTGAACTCTTTCCTTGCTTCTGCACAATGTACAGATTTTAAAGAGTATATCAATAATTGGAGCTCTTTTTGATGGGCAGGTCGAAAAAGAGAAAAAGTTCCGTGTACAGTCACACAGTAATGATAAGGTAGAAAATAAATTATAGCAAAAAATAGAGAAATTTTTCACTTTATTCTTATCGCTACTCCACACGAGATTAAAACTAATCCACGAGAGAATTCGATGTCAACGTTTCGTTTTTCTTTGTGTTCTTTTACGCCGGATGTCAAAGGACGAGAAACCAAACGAAGTCTGTAGGAGAGCGTACACAATGACAACGTGTGTGTGGCTTTCTGAGAAAAAAATGGACCGGAGGCCAAATAAACAGTAAAATACAGTGAAAAAAGATTTTAAAAATATTCCGATGAGCACAGTTTAGCTAAGGAAAAGGGTTGTGCTGTGAAGCAATAAAATATTTACAAAATAAAAATAGGTCGCAGTAAAAACAAATAATCTAGTGGAAGAAGAATTTAAAAAAGTGTTGGAGAATATTTATGAGCTTCTTCAATGGGGGTATCCCTATGGTAGCCGCTAGGGCTTATTTGTACTCCTAAATATTGATTCTTCAGTTCTCGTCCTGTGTTTGTACGTTGATTCAGTGTTTATTTTGGTTGTTGTGGTGGTGAGAACAGGATAATAAGAACAATAACAGTAATATATATTTTTAAAAAAAAGGAGGGGAAAGAGATGTATTTCTTCGTTCGTTCGTTCGTGAAAAGGGGAACACTGCAAAAGCAATTAAAAAAGAGCAGTGAAAATCCACAACAATATACAGAAAAATATATATATTTGAGAATACGGATAGCAAAACAAGAACAGAGAGGAATGAAGTTTCGGATGGGGGTGAACAAATAATAATATGATAAATAATAATAATTAAAAAAGGGTTTTATCAAAATGAAATAATGATAAGAACAATAATAATAGAGAGGTTTTACTACAGCGTTTTCTGCCACTGGTTCTTCTTCTCTTCTCTTTTAGCTTTAGTGAAGTGAATATAAAAAAATGTATTAAAAGAACCTCTGTACAAAGAAGAGGGGAGTAAAGTCACAATACGAAAAAAAAAAGAGTATCTTGTAACCAAATAATAAGAATAAAACAATATCACAGCAATTAAAACGAGGGTGTCTTCAGGTATAATATATTAATATTCCTAAAAATCACGATGTCTGGATAAACGCGTGTTCGTGTGTTTTCTTCTTTATCTTCTTTCTTCCAAGCTTTTTTTTTCTTATTATGTATTTATTATTTTTTTGTCCGTACGCTTATACAATACTTCTCTTTCTTTTAACGGCTTATTCGTATTCAACTTTCAATAGTGAATACTGATCGATTCTTTTTTAATGATAAATAGGAAATTGTGTAAACTCTTGACTCTGTGTGTGAAATCTCTGTCGGGGCGACTGTATATTTGCGAGCTCGTTGCTTTTTTATTTAAAAAATTTAGTCTTCTTCCCTCTTTAAAGATAGAAAAAAAAAAGTAAAGAAAAGATAAAGTTAGAAAATATATTTCTTTTTCTTTCTTTTTTTTTGCTTCTGGTGTAGGGGTTAGTGTACTGTTAGAGACAAATCCTACGACTCTTTCAACAAATGCGTTAGAAGGGAAGTGGATATACAATAAATTTTATTATTATTATAATAGAAATACTACTGAAACACAATGAGAAATACAACTGTACACCAAAACAAAAAAAAAAGAGAAAAAAAGGCCACCTGCACACACGGAAATAAACAGAATAGAAAAAAAAAAAAAGAAAAGAAAAGAAAGAGAACCGTGCAGTCCTCTTTCTTGACGTTTGTTCTTCTTTCTTTGCCTTTTGGTTGTTGTTCGTGTGGTTCAGTTACAGAAAATTGTTTTCTTCTTTTCAAGTCCTTTTGCTTCAGAGAAAAAATAATATTATTTTTCTTCTATCCGTTTGTTTTTTTTTTTTAAGAATAGATGTGTGTGTGTCGTTGAGCTTGAATAATGACTTTTAGATGGGGTGATAATGGAGATTTTTTACTGTGATTTGGAAAGCAATGTAAAAGTGATCTTCCGATGTTGTGTGTTTACTTTGCGTAGTGTGAGGGAGTCTGGGAAATGTTTTAGAGATAAAACTTTATTGTAGAGTACAATAAAAACTGATTGCGATAGGGCAAAAATAAAATAATAAAAGAAAAAAGAGAAAGAAATATATTCTCCTTCTTCTTTCTTTTTTTTTCCTAGTCTTATGCGTAGAGATGTGAAAGCTGGTGATTCCAGTGATGGGTGGTGCGACCTCTGAACAGCTCCAGCACCACCTCCACTTGATGAATGAAGATCCGACAAAAAGTTTAATTTAAAAAAAAAAGAAAATATTCCTTCTAGATCACAACGAAAAAAATGAAAGAAATACTAAGAAAAAAAAAAAGATGTTGATAATAATTATTATTAAACCACTATAATAATAATATATAATATATAATATATATAATATTACGACA
Source organism: Vickermania spadyakhi (assembly GCA_030849815.1). NCBI lineage: Eukaryota > Euglenozoa > Kinetoplastea > Trypanosomatida > Trypanosomatidae > Vickermania > Vickermania spadyakhi. The sequence goes on from JASAOA010001841.1 coordinate 81,856, forward strand.
AGAAAACTTTTTTAAAAAAAAAGTTTCCTTATATTTTAGCGATATTCTTCGAGCGTCTTTTAATGTTTTTTTTTTGTACACTTAAAACACAAAAAAAAAACACTCGCCGCAAAACAGGATTTCTTTTCTTCTTTCTTTATATGTGTGTGTGTGTCTGTGAAATACACACGTTGTACACTGCAGATCTTTCACTAACAATAAAAGTTGTTAAAGTGAATAATGATATAATGATAATAATTCAATCCTTAAAAATTAAAAAATTTTGACCGCGATCTCTCTTTTTTTTTCTTTCCTTTTTTTTTTTTTAGGATTCAAAGAGAGCCTTCTGCCAGATCTCTTTCTCCCAAATAGAACAGAAAAAGCAAGAGGAGTCTTCTAAAAGAAAACGTTCCGATCCAAATGTAACCCAAAAAAATTTTAAACAAAGCAAGAAGGGGAGAGAGGGGAGTAGTAGGGAAGCGCACACTTCGCACTTTGCATCTTCTGCAAACAACGCAGTAAAACTACATCTCAAACTCCTGCATATGCGTGTCTATTCAATACCACCGTCGTTCATTTGTTATGTGGTTTTACTTTAAAATTTTCCTTTCGATAATAAGGGTAATAAAAACAGAGGGAAACCATCAAAAGAAAATTTAGAAAAACTGCGGGGGCAAGAAAAGAAGAACGGCTAACGAAACGGTGGTGCCAACGGAATGCTTTTCCAGCGTAACTTTCCTTTCTTTTCAGCGTTTCTTATTTTTGCCTTTTTCTTCATTTTTATCTTTTCATTTAGTTTCTCTCTTTTCTTTTCGTTTTATAACAACACAAACCAAAAAAAAAGGTACCTACCTCGAAAACAATCAATCGAATGGGAAAGACACAAAAACACAAATTTGATGTTGTGGAACACACACGCGAAAAGGGGCACACAAAAAAAAAGATAACCATCATTATCATCATCTCGAGTGAGGCCTGTGGTGTGAGAGGGCGTAGAAAGTTGTGATGTTCGCTTAAATGGATCCAGAAGTCTGTCTGTGTGTGTGCCGTGAAGGTCAGAGATACCAATACTATTTTAAAAAAAAAAATAGTAGTTTTATTTAATCCCAAAAATAAAGAAATCATTCAGGGTTCCAGGGCTGTCCCTTCTCCTGGGTCACTGCGACGAGCAGCTCAACGTACTCCTTCTTGGCGTCGTCCGCGCTCTTGCCCTTGAGCTTATTCCACGCGTCCCACTTGCTGCGGGCCTCGATCTGCACTGCCCAGGGCTGACTTCCCTTCACATCCCCCTCGGTGGCCTGCTTGAAGAGGGCGTAGAACTGGAGCTTGATGACATTCTCCAGCTGAACGGGGCCATCTTTGGGAAGCGAGCGCACGTACTCGGTGGCGGCGATAAACTGTTCAGCGCTCATTGAAAGGGAGAAATACAGAAAAGGAAAGAAGTTTGAGATTCTTTAAATATAAGATGGGACAGAAGATTTTAAACAAAAGGAACCAAAAGAAGACAACAACACAAAAAAAAAAAGGCAGAAAGAATAGCTCACGACTGGTAGCCGTCACCATCAAAACGAAAAAAGAAATACCAGATGGCAGCACCGCAACAACAACAAGGAAGAGAGGCTCACCACCAAAAAAAAAAAAAGAGAGAATGCTCCCCTGTGAAGTCCCTTATTAGGGAAAGTACGTATTGATAAATATTTTTGTTTGGGTACAAAAGCTGCTACGTTTAAATCCTCCCCTTCGTTACTCCAAAAAAATGAAAAAAAAAGAGAGAGACGGAGGCGCTAAGCTCTCTTTCTCCTTCTCTCTTTCTCTCTCTCTTTTCCTTTTGGTTCTCCTGCAAGACAATTACTTACGAGGAGGCAGCGCACCATTCTCACGTTCGTCTATGTGAATCCACTTCTATGAGAGGGGAGAAGAGCTCCACCCTAGCCATGAACCAGGAAATCAATCATTTCTATTGGCACTCCTCTCCTGTATCAACCGTAAAAAAGAAACCCACCATTATCGCATCAAATTCAGGAAGAGTTTGAACGCTGCACTCATGATGGGCAGAGAGTGATACAGGAAAAAGTATGTATAAAAAAAAAAGAGGGACAGCTCTACCCGTTCCCTCTCGTTCACGCGTTAACACCGCTGTGCCGGTGCGGTATGTCGATTAATAGAAGAGGAGAGCGACGACAACGTCCGAGCGGACTCCCGCAGCATCGCCAGCGCATCCACCGTCTTTACTGCCGCAGCAGCAGCGGAGGGTCCACCTCCAAGTGGCGCTGCGGCGTGCCCGACACCACCTTCTTCCCGCTCTACCGGCTTCGGCTTCTGTTTTTTCTTCTTTTCTCGCTTCTGCGGGTCCTCGACGAGGCGCTCGACGTGGAGGTCGTCCGGGGCCCCCTCCTCCTCCACCAGCACCCACCCACCCCGCTTCAGTGCGTCCCGCTGCAGCCGAGCCTTCTGCCACTGGTGGTACAGCACCTCGTTCCGCTTCTTCAGCGCGTCGATTTCCATCTGGCAGACGTGCTGCTCCTCTCGCAGCGCGGTCTGGAGCACCCGCACCTCGTGCTCTGCGGTCTGCCGCTGCATCTCCAACTGCTCCTCCAGCCCACGGCATCGAACTTCCACTGCGCTGCGCTCGGCCGCCTCGTTGCGAGCCGCGGCCACCTCCTCTGTCGCCCGCTGCAGCTGCTCCTCGGACCGCTGCGTCGCCTGCCAGAGCTCCCGCTTCTCCACCTCCAGCAGCTGCAGGCGCTCCATCAAGGACTCGTTGGCGTTCAGGGATACCCCTCTCGCGCTCCACGCACTCTCCGCCGCTGCCTTGGCCGACGTCGCCCGCTCCTCCAGCTCCGTAGAGAGCGTCTCGGCCGCACGACGCTCCTCGTACAGCTGTTCCCGCGTCTCACGGGACTCACGTCGGGCAAGCGCGAGCTCGGCCTCGAGTTCGGCCCGCTCCACGTCCCAGGCGTGGCGCTCCGCCTCCAGCTTCTCCTGCAGGGCGCGACGGTCCTCCTCCACAGCCGCTCGCAGGCGATCCGAGTCCCGCAGCGCGCGCTCCCAAACCTGCTGGTGTTCCCGGTGCTGCGCCTCGTAGGAGCGTCGCAGCGCAGCGGTGGTTTCGGTCTCCGCCACCCGCGCTGCCTCGAGCGCCGCCCGCAGATCGTCTTCGCGGCTGCTCCTCGCCTCCAGGGCGGTGCTGCAGGCGGCCGTCTTCTCCTCGATTTCCACCCCCTGTCGGAAGACGATCTCCTGCAAGCGGTCCTGCTCCAGCTGACTCCGCTGCCAGCGGGCGTGCAAATGTTGAAACTGCTGCCGCAAGACGGACTGCTGCTGCTCAAAGTCCACCCGCTGGCGCTCGGAGAGCAGAGTCAGCTGCTCCACCGTGCCCTGCAGCCGCTGGTTGTCCTTCTGCAGGGTTGCCACCGCTCGAAGCAGCGCCACCTCCTCTTTCAGCGCCTCTTCCGGAGAGCTGGGAAGATGATAGAGAAACGGAACGCGGCTTCGACCTCGCGGCGGGTCTTCCTCCTCGCCTCCTCCGCCGGGTGTCACGGTGGTGGGCACGGTTCGAAACGGGTTCGATGGGGTCTGGTTCGTCCCTCCTGAGGTGCTGGTCGTGGTCGTGGCGGTGGTCGGGTCTGACGAGCTCGTGCCGGTGGTACACCCGCTCGTGTTGAGGAAACCACCAGCACCGGGTACCCCGGGTACGCCACCACCTGCACCGCCAGGTTCTCCCAGAGGGTAGAAGGGCGATCCTGCACCGCTGCGGCGCATAGAAGCGGGAAAGGAGGGAGAGATGGAGAAGAGCGTGGTGGTAACCGGGGTGGCCCCGGTGCTCTGTGCGGCAGTGTGTGGCCGCTCCTCAGGCCCCTCTGAGGCTCTCGCCCTCGACGAGGGTGACACGGACGAGGCGGGCAGAGACTCCATCGTGATGGTCGTCGGCGTGGCAGTCCAGCCCAGCTGTCGCGGCACCGCCTCATCCGTCGTCATTCGGTCACTGCTCTCCACCGTACTGCTGTTCGGATGCAACGACGAGGTGGTCGGCGGACTCGGAAACCCTGCTGGGGGGTGCGAGCGGCCGACCGCCGGAATGGAGTCCGGCTCCACCAGACTCCCGCTAATGTTGAAGTCGCTCGTATTACCCTGCGAGAGCAGCAGCGTGCTGCGCTGCCCACCCCCAGCGGTGCCGAGCGGCCCGGCGGTGGAGGAGGACACGACGGTAGGGTCGAGCCCTGTCAACTCCTCACCGGTGGTCAGGAGGGGGGTAAGGGTGTCCCGGCTGCTGGGGCCGTGCATCATCCGCATCATGCCTGCCATGTCGAATCGATCCTCCGCTTCCAAAGCAGCGTCGAGCTCGGCAGCGGTGGAGGGCAGCAGTATGGAGGAGGACGAGGGTCGGTACGCCCCGCCACGAGGATGCCCACCTCGGGGCCCCGCAGGCGATTGGCCAAGGATGTCCTCGCGGCCGCTGAGTGTGGTGTGGGTGGCGGGGGGGGAGGACATGGTGGAAAGCGTTGAGGTGGGGCCCAAGCCCTTCTTTGGGGGCGGCTGCTGTTGCTGCCGCTCCCCCTCCTCCTCCAGCGAGTCCGGTGGAGCCGTCGCGCAGTCCCGTAGTCGGGGGGGGGAACTCAGCGAACCCGCCCTGGTGTGCGTGCTGGCCGTGTGAAGCGTCTCCTGCGCCCCTACGGAGCTAGGCGGCGGTGCACGCCCACCCGCCTGCTGCGTGAGAGGCGTGTCGGGGAGGAGAGGGAGGGTGTGCTCCTGAGCGAAGCGCCGCAGACCCGCCTCCGTGAGCCCGGTGGTGGATTGCGACGCCATCGGTGGGGACGACGCTACGGCAGAAAGAATCTGATGCTGAGGTGTCGTGGGGGAAACAGCGGTGGAGGGCATCGAGCCCATTCTCTGCGGTGACGGGGTCGTACTGCGATGGGCGCCCTCGCCTTCGCCCCCCCAGGCAGTGGTGGTACTCCGCGTCATGAGAGGCTGACCCCCGTACAGTGGCGGCTGTGCGGCCGATCCTGTTGGAGCGGAGTGAGGATGCGCTGAGGGGGATGCAAACAGCGGCTGGCTCCCCTGTGGCATCTGTGTCGCGTACGGGTTGGTGGGGCCTGGAGAATTAGCGGCAGAGTGCGCTCGGGAAGGGGTATCGGGTAAGCCGCCTGAGCGCTGACGTCCACTGTGAGGCTGCTGCCCCAGCAGCTGTCCGCCTTGATACGCGTAGGGTGTTCCACCGAAAGGTGGTCCTCCAGAGGCTGGCCCCTGCGCGGCTGGAGCACCCAACACCGAAGAAGAAGACCCACTAGAGTAAGGCCCGTAGCGGTGGGACGGCCCAGTAGGGCGGTCACCTTTTTCTAACGGAGAAGGGTAATGCGAAGAGGAGGTCGTGGTCGTCGCAACCGGCGGAGTGGTGTGCCGGCGCCGCTGATGCTGTAGAAACTGCTGCATCTTCTCAAAGGTCATCACCCGCTCCTGTTGGGGAAACTCGTCCCGCCGCCCATCCCCAGATCGATGGTGTGGGGAGCGGGAGGTGCTCTGCTGCGGTGGAAGACGGCGTGACGGACTCCTCTCGTGGCGACCACCACCACTCTCGCCCATAGCCACTGCCACCGCAGCAGCAGCCGCAGCGGCATCTTTCGTCTTCTTATCCCGCTCTCTCCGCTCCAGCAAGTACCGTAGGCGTTGGTTCTCAATGGCGAGCTTCTGCCACTCGAGCGCGAGCAACTCGTGGTCCTCCTGCTTGACATCGCCCCTATCCCCTCCCTTGGCTCCCTCCTTGGGTAGCTTCTCGAGCGCCGCCTCGTACAACTTCCGCAGCCCCTTCACCGTCTGTGCTTCCTCCACATAGAGCTGACGCTCCCGCTGCAGACGGTCGGCCTCCTGGCGAGCCGCCACCAGGTGCGACTGGTAGTGCTGCGAGAGCGACTGCCACAGCTGGCGCATCTGCTGCACTTCAGACGGGGACGCCCAGTCCTCGCGATCGGAGGGTCGGCCGCTCGCCCGCTCGTCCTCGTCTTCGTCTCGGCCGACGCCGCGCACGCGCTGCGGGGGGGTGGCACTACCGGCATCCTCCTCCTCGTCTCCGCCGTGTGCGTGACGGTGTTGAGAGCGGTGCTGCACGCGTTGCACCTCCGCGCGGCGTTTGGTGCTCTGCCGCAGCACATCCTGCGGGGACTCCCCCTCCCCACTCCCCCGCAGCCCGCGATGACGTCCTCTGGCGCTGCGGCGCTCCTCTTGTTCAGGGGTATAGCGTGGAGTGGTGGCGTAGCTCGTGCTCGTCCCGGTGTAGGTCGTCTCCTCCACCTCGTCGCAGTAGGAAGGCGTCCGCTCCAGTTCCTCCGGCATCCCGGAGAACGTCTGTCGGTGCGAATGCAGACTGGCGGCCGGCTGCTGCGAAGTGTACAGCCCGAGGGACATCATCTCCTGAGCCAGGAGCTGCTGACGCTGCTCCGTTACACTGGCGGAAGGATACGAGGCGGGTCGGGTGGTCGAAGACCCTCCTCCACTTCCCGTCCTTGTGCGCGTCACTCCTGCCACCCAAGCGAGAGGGATCTCATCACCGGAAGGACGACCTCCTCGGTCCTGCTCTCGACGACTTCCACCGCTGCGCCGAGACCGAGTGGTGCCCACAGGTGTGGAGGCACCCGACTCCCGCGTTGCGCTCTGCACCAGTGCCGCCGGGCTCGTCTGGAGGCTGCCTTGTCGGCTGTCTCGCTGCTCCTCCGCCCGACTCCAACGCGGCTGCTCCGCCTCGGCAGGGGAGCGTGTGGTGGCCGGGGACCGGGCGGTGGCGACCGGGGTGGAAAGCTCCTCGCGAGGAAACGGGAGCTGCAGGGTGGTCTCGCGCTGTGGGGTGTGGTACGGGGACGACTCCTTCGACGAATCAGGATTCCCGCCCACCGTTTGCGTCTCCGTGATCTTCTGTCGCGGGGTCGTCACCTCGCCGCCCGTTTGCTCCTCCACGTCGGGGGGAGGGGCGTGTCGGCTGGCGCTGCTCGCGACGGACAGCTGAGAGGACCCCCCGCCGGGAATGCGGCCGACGACAGAGAGCTCGTCGCCGAAGGAGGAGCTGCTCTTTCGGTGCGATGGATGGCGGGAGGCGTGGCGCACGTCGGCCATCAGCTGCCCCATGAAGGACTTGCTCTCCAGCAGCTCCACCGGCGTGGGCTGCGGTGACGGGTTCGGCGGGGAGGAGGAGTTCGAGGAGGACGTCCCTGCCGCCGCCGTCGCCTTCCGCATCCCCTCCTCGCGGCTCACACTCCCCACCCCCGTCTTGCTAGAGGTGCCAATGCTGTCGGAATGCCCTTGTTGCATGGGGGATAAGGAAAATACACTGGCGGGCGATGGAGCAAGGTAGAGTAGATGACTTTTGTTGCCACTGCTGTTTTCAAAGGAGCAATCAAAAAATAAAAATACACAATATCTATATAAAAATGGGCAGTGAGAAAAAATTGAGCGAAAAGAAATATACAATACTACGGAGAAGATGAAAACGAGGTTTTCTTGTTTGATTTATGAATGATTTTGAACAGATCAATTTCCTTGTGGAGGAAAGCTGTCGTTCCAATCTGGTCTATGCAACTTGATGTTTTAACCCTTTAGTGATGACGAGAACAAAAAAGGAATTAAGGAGAACGATGTACAAAAGCGAATGTCAATTTCCTACATCTATGAAGGAGAGTTAAATTCTTTTTTATTGATATTTCGTCCGTTCTTGTTCTTCTCTTCCATGCCGCTCCGAACAGCACCTCCACACACCCGCTCTTCTTCACCTTCTGCGTCGTCCTTTTTTTTTTTAGAAATCATCATATTCTGCTGGCATCTTCACCGCATTCGTCGCCCCTTCGAAAACAACGTACTTGATGAGCGCGCCCGCCTCTCCAGGCCCGAATCGGCGCGGCTTCTTCCCCTCCACGCCTTCCGCCTCCTCCTGCCCTTCTACAGAGCCGGAGGTGAAGTGGGACGGCCCCACAATAGAGGTCTTCTTCTTCTGCGGCCCACCGGGCCCGAACTTGCTCTTCACAGGAACGAGGCGGCCAAAAAAGTCTTTCTTGTAGACCACTCCCTTCTCGTCCTTGATCACGCCACCCGGTCCCACCGTCAGGCCCGTGGAGACCTTACTACTGGGCAACTCATCGGACTGCTGCTGCCCCTCTTTCTTGATTTCGTTTTCATTGGAGGTTATCTTGGCCTTTGGATTCGCCTCCTCTGTCACCTTGTCCCTTCCGCTCGTGGGGGTGTCGTTGGACGGAGTGGCGGAGCTTGCATTCGTGGCAGAGGACTTCACACGACCGCGAAGAATGACATGCCGGTGGATCTCCCCGACCATGTATTGCCGAAGATCATCTAGCGCGAAGCGCAGTGGAGAGGGGAAAGCTGTCGAGGACGACACTCCGCCCTTCGGGTGGCGCTGCTGGACACCACTGCTGTAGCTCCCTGTCCTTTGAGAGGAGGACCCCGCGCCACCAGCCGTCATCGTTGTCGTGCCTCGTAGCATCATTGGGACCTTGGCAGCGTGCCGCAACCCTCCACGCAATTCCTCCGTGAAGTGCGCCTGGAGGCAACCCACCTCCTCCACGCCCGGGTCTAGCATCCACGTCGGCACTTTTACCGTGGCCCACGGCGACGAGGTCGAAGGAGAGAAGGCGGCGCCTATTGAAGAAGCCTCAGCTGGGCCTTCCGCTGCGCCACCACCTGCGGCGAAGGGAGGCCGGTACGTCAGCCCGTACAAGACGTGTCGCTCGACTGCCGCCGCCATCTTCGCCTGTACAGCGGGGCCGAGAGCCTGCACCGTCACGGCGTTCCACTTCCGGCCGGCATTGGACTTGTGCTGCAACAGCGTGTCGTCGAAGAGACATCGTAGAAGGTAGGGACACCAGTCCGCGCACAAGACCTCCACCGACTGCCAGAAGGGGAGAAATTCAGCACATCGGCACCGCTCTCGTAACGCGCCAGATACCCCATCGCACTGAGACTGGACCCGGTCCAGCTGATACCGGTCCTGTGGGAAGTGGATGCGGCCCCCGGAGGCAAAGAAGGCCGCTTGTTGAGACCCGCTGCTGGAGCCCCCGCCTGAAATTTTAGAGTTCGCATTCCCGCACCGCGCGACGGCTGCGTAGAGGGTTTGGCACGTGACCTCCAGCTCATAGAGCTCAGCGAAGCGGACCAGCCCGTCCCCACCCCCGCGCGATGTGCTGTAGGACATCGAGGTGAGGCCGTCTTGAAAGGAAATTGCTTCTGCGACGGCGCTGGTGTACACCAAACTGTAGTCCAATAATGTGTCGAGGGAGAGGTAGTGCTCAAACAAGCCATCCAGCAGCAGCTGGCGAAGGTGAGAGAGCTGGGCAGAAGAGGCTCGCCGCAAGTGATACAGAAACCCAGGGTCCACACGGAATCCTGGTGCTATCGTTGGGGGAGAAGAGTCAACTCCCCCCTCCTCAGGCAGTAAGACCTGTGGTCGTGACTCGTGCTTCTTCTTGGCCTGCAGTGCTCGTAGCTCACACGCCCCTTGTGCGACAAGCGCCTCGTAATCCACGCCATACTCCTGCCGAAGTAGCAGGATGGCCTGATGGCGCGGCATCTTCTGAAGGTAGCTCCCACACGCCGCGATGTAGTGCACGTGCTTGTCTCGCTCCATCTGCTGGCGTATAATCGACCCTGGACTGGCGACGGCACCGGAGGCGGAGGCTTGCACCTGTAGAAACTGCAGCGTGTTGAGACAACTACGGATGTCGCCCCCGCTTTCGACAACGAGTTCCGCGAGGGTAGATTGATCCAGATCAGTAAAGGCACTAGGCTTTCCTTGGCGCTCCGAGTCCCGCTGTGCCTTAAAGACCACCTCCTCCAGGCGCGAGAGTAGTCGCTGGGGTCGGATGGGCTGTACACGATACGTGCAGTGGCCATAACGCACACGTAGGCGTCTTAACGAAGGGGCGTAGAGGTCATTGCACACACAGAAGACGGGCCGACGTAAATCCTGTGCGAGGAGGTAGTCCACCACATCTGAGGTGAGCCCATCCATTTCGTCCAACAGGAGACACTTGGCTCGAAGCAGGTGTTCCACTAAGACATTCGCCGAGGCATTTGTTTTAGCCTGAAGTCGCTGGGCCATCTCAGTGGGACGGGGTTGCCGACTCGTTCCCGCAGAGGATACCATTTGGATCACCGACTGCAGTCGTGAGATGCTCCTCTCCGAACTGGCGTTCACCTCGAGGAGCTCATACCCCGCGTGGGCCGCCAAGACTTGCACCAGAACGGTCTTCCCACATCCAGGTGGCCCAGCGAGCACGACAAGACGGTCCTCGGGCAACAGCGCCACAGACCCTGTTGAATCAGCGCTGCGGCTCGACTTCTCTTTCGCAGCTCCGGGATCTTTCAAGTCCTCCGCCTCCTCCTCCATCCCAGTCGCTTTCCGTGCGGTGGGAGACCCAAACACGTACGGGGACCAGCTCTGCAGCCACTGCAGTAGCTTGAGGTTGAGGGTCTCCTCACTGAGCAGCTCTCGAAAGGCGCGGGGTCGAAACCGAGTGACGAGCAGCCCGTCCTCTTGCAGCATAGACAGCTCCGCTCTGAGCGTCTGGCTGAGTCCCTGCCCTTCCTCCTCCTCGCTCTCTCTCTTAGATTGCGCCAAGAAGGCTTGCAACCGTCGATCCTCCTCATCCAGGACGTCTTTTCGGCGCTGCTGCTCCAGCTCGAGCTCCTTGGCCTTGTCCATCATATCTGCAATGCTCCGGCACCCCCCTCCATCACTCCAAAGTTGTCCTCGCCAGCCGTCGTACCCACCTCCATCTCCCAGACTCGCTTCGGAGTCCTCGTCACTGCTACAGCTCTCCACAATAGTGCCATACGCGGGCTGAGACGATGCAAGAAAAGGGTCCACGGCAGTAGAGAAGGTGCTCTGGGTAGTCGGAGAACGACGTCGCTTCCGACCAGGTCTCGGCTCTGTGTCGTTTCCCAACTCCTCCTCATTATTCTTAGCATACCTTTGCATGGTCACCCAACACACCGTCCCATTATCGCCGCGAAGTACCACACTCGGGCAATCGAGAGGCGGTAAGTCGAGCACCCCTCTTCTGGGCTGTTCCGCGGCTTCACGGGCTGTCGCGGGTAATGCGTTGCCGAGAGGAAAGGAGTGATCCATCTCATCCAGCCTCGTAGTGGCAGGTACGATCACATCCGTCTCTTCGGGTGTGATGAACGAAGGAATCGAGGTCACTGGGGGTGCAGCATTCGTAAGACCTCCACCTCCACCCCCCACACGCATCATGGTCCGGCGTCGCGGCGGTACCGCGGGGTGGTTGCTCAGAGGTGAAGCCGACGGCGAGGCAGTCGGGAAGCTGGCCTCAAAGCACTGCTCCGCTTCCATGCACTGCTCCGCTTCCATGCACTGCTCCGCCTCTTCCATCGCGAGCGCTGCCCACTTTTGGGCCTCTAGTGCTTCTTCCTCCTCCGCAGTGAGCTGAGGCTGAGGCATTCGCCCAGCTAGGCCCTCTTCCGCTGGTTCCTCTCCCTCTCTCCGGCCGAAGCTCGCGCTCATAATAGGCTATCGTACACGAGAGAGTGAGAAGGGAGGAAAAAGGATCAGGTGAAGAAGGTGGTGGTGGTATAAAGCAGCGTAAGAGTCTTCTGTCTCTTCAGTGTGAGAAAAAGGAAAGCGTTGTGGAGCTTCTATCTCTCAAGCGATCTGGGCAAATGTTTAAAAAAGAATTAAACGAAATAAAATTAACTGCTTACAATTCTTGATTTAGTTAGGTGGTTTGAGTTTATCGTTTGTATTGTCTATTGAAGTACGTACTTTTTTGTTCTCTTGGTAGTATTCTTTGCTTTAGAGCACTGGGAAAAGAACGAGGTGCGGTGTGAAAATACTCTAAAAAGTGACACCTTTCTCCGTTGTCTCTCGCCTTTGGCAAACATCATTATTCAGTTGTATTTAATTTAAAAAAAAAGAGAAAATTAAGACCGAAAATGTTGCCACAGACCCGAAACAGTCACGCGTCATTATTGTCCATATCTGCTTAATAAAGAATTGGTGTCGTAGAAATTTGTCCACCTGTGCTTACTTCTTTTCCTTTTTTCGCCCTGGGTGTGGGCTATTCGGTGTGAATCGCACGCGTATCTCCCACCGCCTGAAACAGGGATCGGAGCTCCTTCAGCTCCGGCACAAACTCCTCTTCCCACTGCTCCTTGGGGATCCCCCACGCGGCTGTGTGAAAAAAGTCCGGCTCCCCTCTGTTCTCGATGGAGGCGCTGGTGCAGGTCCCTTTGTAATGCCCATAAATAAAGCGATACGCCTCGTAGGCAGCCTTCAGGTCCTCCGCGACCAAGGTGGCCGGCGACAAGCTCGGGTCTTCCTGCTGCCTCTCTAGCGCCTCCTCCACCTGCACCCGCAGGATGGCATTCACCGCGCAGAGCCCCTCCCAGCAGTGCCGCACAGCTGCTGCCGCCTCGTCGCTCCGACCCGAGGTCTCAGAGAGCTTCGCCTGCTGCTTCGCCTGCTCGGCCATCACCTTGTGCTGCTTCGCCAAGCCGTGCACGCGAAGGCTTTCCAGCACTGCGGCTCCAGCGGAGGCGTTCGCAGCAGGATTCGGCGCAGGGAAGACAGACGGCTCTCCTTCTGGGAGCACCTGGGGCCGGCGCTGCACGACGGCCATCACCGCCTTTGAAGGTCCCGCCCGCATGACGCTGGTGATTTTCGGGAGGTTTACCGCCTGGATGGCGGCGAGGTACGGGTCGTCCGCATCCTGCAGCAATCGCATCAGCGCGGCGTCGCTGCTTGTCTGCCGGCGAGCGCACCAGCAGGAGGAGGAGGAGAGCCCAGCACTGCGCCGACTCCGGGCTTCAGCCTCCGCAGCCCCACGACGGAAGCTGTGAGCCACTCGCGATCCAGTGCCGGTACGAGCAGGTTTCCTCACGACAGGGATCACTTCCCCCGAAAGAGTAGTGAGGAGACGCCGTGTAACGGAGAGGGAGGACCAGGAGAGGGAAGTGTGTGAAACCGCCATCCTACGCATGCAGGAAAGCTGCAGCTGTAGGTGGGGACTCCAGAGGAACGATGGAAGACCGGACCGCATCTTGATTGAGATCAACGATATTTTTTAATTTATGGAACGTATTTATCTCTTTATTTTGTGTGATGGGGCTTTAGTTGTGTGTTGCTTGAGTCAAAAAGAAGATAAAAGAGTAGACAGAAAGAAGAACAGACAGAAAAGAGCCAAAGACATTAAATTTCTTTATGGTGTTAGTTCGCCATAATATTAGACAGGAACTCTGCTCAGTGAATCGACACGTAGAAAGAAACTTCTATCAAAACAGAATATCTATTTTTTTCAAAATGACCCTCCAGTGTTTTCTGCAGACCCATACAGGGAGAGAACCCAAAAAAGCAATCATCCCAGAAGGAGAAGAAGCAAAATTAACGGATTTTGAAATGTACAAATACAAAAAAAAAAAGAAAGAGAAAAGAAACGTTTGGTACAGTATTTCTCGAATCTTCATCGCAGACAGAAACTCAACTCTCCTCATTCACACTAAGGGGGGAGAAGGACCCCGACACACACCACACCCCCCTCTGCCTTTCCATACACTCCGGGCTGACTTAAATAGAAGGGATCGCGAGGTCNACATAAAATTTCTTTATGGTGTTAGTTCGCCATAATATTAGACAGGAACTCTGCTCAGTGAATCGACACGTAGAAAGAAACTTCTATCAAAACAGAATATTTATTTCTTTCAAAATGACCCTCCAGTGTTTTCTGCAGACCCATACAGGGAGAGAACTCAAACCCAAAAAAGCAATCATCCCAGAAGGAGAAGAAGCAAAATTAACGGATTTTGAAATGTACAAATACAAAAAAAAAAAGTAAGAGAAAAGAAACGTTTGGTACAGTATTTCTCGAATCTTCATCGCAGACAGAAACTCAACTCTCCTCATTCACACTAAGGGGGGAGAAGGACCCCGACACACACCACACCCCCCTCTGCCTTTCCATACACTCCGGGCTGACTTAAATAGAAGGGATCGCGAGGTCCAGCTGCTTTCCCCACTCGCCAAAGGCACGGCGTACTTCCTGTCGGAGGTGGTGCACCTCTCCCAGCGCCATTTCCCCGGAGCGGCTCGCCACCCCCACCTGACCGAGGCACTTCCCCTCAACCGCTGCACAGCGCTGCTTCACCAGCGTGTCGACCAACGCCTGATGGGTCACCAGCAGCCGGCGCACGTGTTCTGTGGTGGCGCTCAGCAGCTGGTGGAACGCCTCCCCCTCTGTCGTCGACGCGCTGGGAAGCGGCGTGTGGGGTAGTCCGCCGTCTGGTGAGAGGGTGGCGGGCGGCAGCGTCAGAGCCCCGGCATCACCAGACCGCTGTCCCGCTGCGGCTGCGCTACGGCTCGGTCTCCCGGAGGAGGGATACGTGGACGGCGGGGAGGAGGGGGAGGGCGATGGAGAGAACAGCAGTGTCGAGGTGGAGCCGCTGAGCCCGAGCTGAAGCTTCTGCTCCTGCTGGTACTTCTCCCAGCTCCGGTGTAGTTTCTGCTCCATCTTCGCTTCCCACGCCTGCATCTCACGCCGAAGGGTCGTCAGCAGCTCCGCAGTCGGATCCGCAGAGGGGTCTGGGGCCATGGACCTGGGCTCGGATTGCAGTCCCTGCACCGCCACCTCCAGCTGCCCCACGCGGTGCTGAAGTGCAGTGTTGGCGCTCTGCTCCCTCTGCTGTTGTGTGACCCAGCCATTCCGTAGGCGTACTTCGAGAGCTGCAAGGCTCTGCTGCTGACGACGCTCCGCATCACTGTGCGCCTCCTGCCAGGCACGATCCTGGCGCTGGAGGACTTCCTGGTAGCGTTGCTCACTGCGGTTGGCGGTGGCCCATCGCGTCGAGTCTTCCTGGGAGAGCACCTGCCGTACCACCGCCCGAATGTGCGCGTCGAAGCTCTCCACAGACGAGAAGAGCCCCACCGACAGACTCGGAGTGAATGCCGTCGACTGCCCACTCGCACTCCAGGGAGTGTGTTGGGCGGGGAGGGGCTGGCTGGTAGCCGTCTCCCCGGATGTGGTGTCCGGACACCCTACGCCATAGGGGGAGACGGGCAACGGCATTCCCGTCCCGGACGCCGGCGGTCCTGCCGTTCGATTCCTCGTCGGCTCCGTAGCAGTGACCTGCGCCGCCGTCACCTCCACCTTCGGCTTCAGCCACGGCCACAGCATCTCGGCCAGGGCGGCCTTGTCTGCCTCGCTCGACTCGTGCTGCAGCCAGGAGAGGAAGGCGGCACCCGCCACAGGGTTCCCCTCGTGTGCCTGAGTCGGGGCAGTCGTCTCAGGCGGTTCCTTCCCCTGCTCGCCGAGCTTCTCGCGACAGTGGCGTACCTGCAGTGAAATCACGGACGGCGGCCCCTCCTCTCGTCGGTGAGAGTGCTTCTTCTCTCTTCGCTCCTTCCTGGAGTGGCCGTGTCGTTGAAGCGATCGAATCATACTCAACGCACTGCGCTCCACCACCCCCCCTGAAGAACTGGTTGCGGTGGTGTTGGGGGTACTCGTGGTGGCAGTGAAGGGCGTCCCGCCGGTGCTAGTCGTTGTCGTTGCATAGTCCTTCAGCGAGCGAAACGGCACTTCTCTGGATCGTCTGCCTTTGGAGGAGTGCGTCTTCTCCAGCAGTAACTCGGATTGCTCCTGCAGTTGCTGCTGGAACCCATTCAGCTCTTCCTTCACCACGCGACAGAGTTCCACGAAGCCGCCCCGTAGTGTGTTCAGGTGCTTCTCCTGCTCTCGCTCAAAGTACCCTTGGCGTAGCTGCATTTGCTGAAGTGCCATCTGAGTCTCGTATCCACGAGGTAGAATGCTCCCACTGGCGTTCACCCCTTGCCTCTCATCCGACGCCATTCCTTCCCAGCCGTACCGGTGATTCCCGCTTCCCTCGCTCTGCGGTGCTGCACCAGCGGGAGAACCCTTCGCTCCGTACGGCATCCCCGTTTCCCCCGTATACGTCCGTGGGGTAGTGGTCCCTCCTCGACCGGCCTCTGCTCGAATGGAGTAATTCAACGTTCCTGGGAAACCTTGCGGCGTGTTACCGCGGTGGGGAGGCATCATCCTCTGCGGTGTAGTCGTATCCATGTGCGACCGGGTTGGATTCGTCGAATGCCCAGGGGTGGCAGTGGTGGTGAAGGTAACGTTCTCTACGTCTTCCAACGCAGGAGACCGAGGTCTGCTGACCAGAGGTGGAGAATGGGGATCGGAAAGACTGCTACGGTGTGGTCCTCTCTTCCCCTCTTCTTCCTCCTCTGGTACACTATTATCCCATTGATGACGATGTTGATGGTGGTGTCGGTCGCCTCTCCTCGGTCGTCTGATGTCCGAAGAACAGGGGAATGACGTCAAGGATGTGGTCCGAGACGAGGACAAGGAATAGGTCCTTGTCGAGGGCTCATCACCCTCATTCCTCTCCTTCACGTGTTGACTCTTCCCGTACGCCTCAGAGTGTCCTTGAGAGCCTCCTCGCCCGTGTCTGCTTCGCCGCTCCGAAAGACGTTGTTTCTGGCCCTCCCCTCTTTCTCCCTCTCTCTCTCCTCGCCTCCGTGAACTCTCCTCACGATCCCGAGAGCTCCTTCCCCGCTCTCCCCGACAATGAGAATCCAGTTGGCCGTCGTCTCTCGCACCGAGATCTCGGCCAGCAGTTGTGGTGGTCCCCTTGTGTCCCCTCCCGTCTTGTTCTAACTCCGCCAACGAGAAATGTCCCTTCGATTCACCGCGCTGGCTCTTCCGCTGCTGACTGGACTGCGCTCGCTCCCTCGAGTGGTGGCTTTGATTCCTATTCGGCAAGTAGGACGGCGTCGAGGAGGAGCACGCAGCGTCATCCCTGGTGAGCCGTCGTGCTCCCGCTCTCTCGCCACGAGTCTCCGTAACGCGGTGAGGTGAAGGGAGGCGTGTCGCCTTCGCCCTCTCCCCTCCCACAACGCCTTCGACGGCATCGAGCAGGGGCTCTTCCGAGCGAACAACAGCCTGAATGCGAGCAAGCATGGAGCGCAACGCCTCACGGCTGGGCTCTCCCTCCTGCACAGCCAAAGGTTCCAATCCACTGCTGCCCGAGGGCACACCTTGGCCATGAGCAGCAGCTTCCGTGCGAGGGCTGGTTCGCTTTGCCTTTCGGGGCGAAGGGGAAATAGGGGGGCGCTGAAACGGATGCGGAGAGGAAGAAGTCGGCACGGAGCCCTGACGTCCCACCACCGTTACCGCCTGCGGACTGGGTCGACGTCCACGTGCTGCAGACGGACTTGCGGACTGGGACTGCGAGCGGCTTCCACTGCGGCAGCTGATCGGCTCATGGGTACCCCCACATCGTCCTGTGCTACTCCGCCGAGCACTGCTGCTGAAGGTATCCGCCCGATGGCTGTGGGGGGTGGAGGGAGTTGCCACACCAACTCGGCCGCTGGAACTGTTGTGATGGTGCGAGAAGGACGTCCATCGCCGGGCGTGGTCTTCATGACCGGGCACAAGTAAAGGTGAAAGACCGAACCCCGACCCCCTCATCTGCCTCATCGGTGTGCGAAGCCGTGGTGGAGAAGAGGATGGCGCAGCACTGAAGACTCCCCCCTCTTCTCCCACTAACATCCGCTCTCCCGCCCCACCGCTGTCGTAACTCCCGTTGCACACTTCGCAATAGGAAGCCATCTGTCACCAAAGCAGACCCACTCAGTGTCTATTGTTCCAGATTTCAGAAAAAAGGAATAGAGAAGGAATAATGTGAAAAGAAGGGAAAAAAAAAAGATACGGAGCACTACTCTGTTGGACTGCTACTACCTTCTATCCTCTATGATGTTCTAGGCAAAATCTGAGGGAGCCCCTTTTATATGAATGCAGTGGGCCCCTCTCTCAGGCGTCTTTTGTTTGTGGGGTCTTCCCCCTTGTTCGTCCCAAGTGAAAGGTGTGCTCCTCAGCTCAATGAGCAGATTCTTTTTGTAAGGGGGTAGACGACTATTGCTATTTTTATTTTATTTTATTTTTTTTAAATCTAAAAAAAAAAAGAGAAGAAAATAAAGAAGGAAACACCTCCGCACATCCGAATACTGAACCTGCTAAATCTACACACTTGTCGATGACCTTCTCAGTAAATTAACTCTCATCTTGTGGTTGGATTACACAGTAAAGGATGTATACAAAAACATTTTTTGAAAAAAAAAAAAACAAGTAGTAATTTACACAACAAAAAACAATATAAATCTCGAACAGAAAAAAAATAAGATTCAACCATTTGAAGTCGATTAATTATGTAGGAGTTGCTCCACCTTTGGCCGTGTCACAGTGTGGTAGTGAGAGAAGACAGCGCTCTCCTTCGACACAGCGATGCGTGGGGCTACGACTTCCGTTCGGGTCACCACGGCGGAAAGCTTCTGTTGCTCCGACTCAGTCCGTTTCACCGCTTGGAAAGGTCCGTCAGCTGGAACGCTTTTCGAATTCTTCTCCACAGCTTTGGCAGTACTCGAGGGGAGGAGAGGCTTTCCCACCACTGTCGGTCTCGCCGTTGCCATAAGAGAGCCAGTCCCTTCCTTCATGCCTAATTCCCGCTCCTTAGCTTCTCGACTAAACCGTTCTCGGATGCTAGCAACCTCGCTTTGAAACACGTGGGCAAAGAAATCCACACTGTTTCCGTCCGAAGGCGGTGCAGCGCTGTCCTCCGACTTAGGGGTCTCCTCCTTCTTTGTCTTCTCCTCCTCCGTGTAGCCCACCACCTTCTCCCACAACGCCAAAAAAGGCTGGGCGTCCTTAGCGTCGAGCGGGGTCTCTGACCCTTCCCAGCACACCAGAGGAGGGTCGAGGAGCGTCGCGGTCGTCGGGCCAGTCTCCTCCTCTCTCCGATCGCCTCCGGGACTTGAAGCCTCGTTCGCGAGGAGCGGGGCCGCAGGAGTGCGAGCCCAGCCGTGTAGCAGCACCTCCGTGCTGTCCTGCCCAATAGGGGAGGGGGGAGACGGGTCCTCGGAAGTCCAGAGAGCAGCAGCCCCCTTTCGAGGGGAGGGTGGGAACCCACGACCAGGAGGGGGCGGAGTAGAAAACGAGCTCGGCGGTGGAGCAGGCCCTGGGCTCACTCCCCGCAGAGTCGGCACCGCTCCCGAGTCTGAGCTCGACGACTCCCGCGGCGCCAGCTTACCAGAGCGTTGGGTAAGGGCACACACGCTCTGGGCCGCAGTGCCACCTTCCGGTGAGGCGGGCCACGGAATCATTCCTCTGGTGTGGCCATCCAGCGTCACCTCCTCCAAAGTGGGCCTCGTCCGGGTACTGGTGGACGGCCCTGCACTCCCCCAATCCCCTTCGTCAGACCGAACGCGAGGCGGAGGTGGAGCGGGGGTGGGGGCGACTCGGTGGGACAGTTGAGCCTCCCGCTGGTCCACCTCCTCGTAAAAGGAGGAAAAGGATCGAATAGCGGCCACATGGGAAGAGCGCCACGCTGCAGAGCTCCAATCCGCCGAGGTCGGTGAGCGACCTGGAGCGCCGGAAGGCGAGGCAACCGAAACCTGTGGCGGAGGTAAAGGCGAGGAACCCCTGGTTGAGGGGGAGGAGGAAGCAGACCTCAGCCCCTCGGGCAAATCCTCGACGTTGGGTGATGGGGGGGAGTAACCCACAGTGACGTCATCACGTTGGTCGACGCGGCGGCTGCATCGCACCGCACTGGAGCACGTCGACCTCGGGCCACCTGCCACCACCCGCCTCACGGCCGCCCCATCGCTGCTGCCCTCCGTCCAACTCGTCCCATCCATCCCCTCCTCTCTCTCGTTCATGGCAAAGCCCTGCACGCAGTGCGCCTTCTCCGTAAGGGCAGGTGGAGCCCGAGCAGGTGTCATCGTGGCCACCCGGCTATCCGAAGGAGGGAGTGATGAAGTCCGCTTCCTCAGTGAAGGGTTCTCCTGCTCTGTGCTCCGGCTCACCGTACAGGAGGAGGGGGAGCACAGCAGCAGTGCGGTCTCCTCCCCGATCCCTTTGCCAGTCTCCTCTACCCGTGATTCACCGTTGCTCTCCGGTGGCTGGGTTTTCTTGTCACTGGTGAGTTCCGTACTCCTCAGCTGGAGTGCGTGGCGCAGACCACGCGGCGTCTGGCTCGCCTGTGGGACGCACTCCTGCTGTGGTGGTTCCCCTTCAGCCTGTTTCTTTTCCTCCAGCTGTTTAAGGGACGGGGATCGAGAGCGTAACGGGTGGTCTTTTACTGTCTTTCCTCGCTGATGGCGATGATGATGATGGGATTTGAGGTGTTTTGATGATGCGCTCCGACGCTCTTCACCGCAATAGTAGTAGTAGTGATGCTCATAGCAGGGACGCCACTGGGATTGGTGACGGTGCTCCTCCTCCTCCTCCTTCTCCGCGGTTCGGACGGAGACGAAGTGGCTCTGTGGTCCGTAGTGCCCTTCACTGGGCTCTCCCCTCGTGTCCCGTTTCTTTCGTTTCCTGGTCTTTCTTTCCTCCGCTGCGCTTAGGGTTCCCTCGAGAGGTCGCCATGGCACCAAGGGCATTCGAAGCGCTTCCATTCGCCGCCGCACGCGACGTACCTCCTCCGCGAAGGAAGGAGCCGGGAGACCAACCCCGTCCGAATCACCACCGACTTCTGCCTTCGGCTTCGAGTCCCCCTCCACCGCAGTGCTCTGTGAGAGCGGAAGGGCAGACGGTGGCGTAGGAAGTCCACCTGGACGGGAAGCTCCACGACAGAGGAGTTCCACCTGCAGATCCAAGTACGCCGCGGTGGACAACGCAAAACCATCCAGAATGAGCCGAGCCGCTTCGCCGTTCTCCTCCCGGCACCGTAGGCGGGAAGTGTCACAGGGCTCCGCTCCGCTCTCCACAGCGGCAGTGCTCCACTGGGAGAGGAATTCCACCAGACGGGCTTGAACAGCCTCCTTTTGGTGCAGCGCCGCAGCTCTACTCATTGTATCTTTCACTTCTTGTTGTGGTTGCATGGCATCTCCAGCATATGGCGGTGCTTGTAGGTTCCCCACAACGGTGGTAAGGGTGGCGCATCCAAAGGCAACTCCTCGGACATAGTCCCCAATCCCGCCTTCCTCTTTGGTGCCATGTCGGTCTCCCGCAGGCACAGGAGCAACCAACAGACAACACGGATGCTCGCCCCTTGTCTGGTGGTTGGCGGGGGCACGCTCCCAGACTCTCCAGATCCCAATAGGGGCCACGGTCCCGTCTCCTCCTGCGGCGGGAAATTCAACGAGGACTGTAAGGAGCAGATGGCCGGCACTCTCCGCACTACTCTCGACTCTTTTATCGGTGGCCCTAAAATCTCGTAGTCGCAGTGCTGCCCTTCGCACGGTGTGCACTTCGGCTGCTTCTTGGAGAGCAACGTACAGCGCGGAGGGTATATCTGTCGTACGGTGTCCAAAGACACCGCTCTCCCCGGCTGGTGTTTCAGGAGCGGAAGGGAATGGTTGACCCTCTGACTTTCCGCTGAGCAGATCGGTACAGACGATCTCCTTCGCACAGACTTCCACCTCCACGATACTCAACGCCACACGGGAGGGCTGTGGCGAGCTGTGAAAGAGATGCTCCACCACACGAGTCACCATGGGCGGCGCATTGCTCGTTTTCCTCGTTGCGTCTCTCCCTGGAGGGTCGGCGGGCGGCGCGCCCAAAGATAGAGAAAGCACCTCTGTCGTGGCGGCTCCGGAGGAGCGGAGTGCAGAGGCAATCTGGAGGCTAAGCTGCTCCTCCAGTTCGGCGGGAGAGAAGGAAGGCGAAGAAGAGGTTCCCATCCCTAGACGAGACCCCTTCTCGACCTCGCTAGCGCTCTCTGGCGTCCTTAGAGCCCACCATGAAGTACGGAGCTCGGCAACGGTTGCATCTTGTCGCACCTCTCTAGCTCCGCTACTGCCTCCCTTCTCCCTCGGATAAGATACCCGTATGGTGCAAGGATCCGGTGTTTTGTTCTGGGCTTCTTTACTGTAGTGAGGGTGGTTGACATTCTGCGAGGAGAGAGGTACGGCACGTGTTGGGAAGACCAGCTCCCAATGGTACAGACTAGGGGCCACATCTGGACGGCCCGCCACTCCATGAGAAGAAGATTTCTCACTGTCATTCATCCCCGCTGGAACTGAAGCCGTCGCGTCCATTACACGACCTCTTCTGGATGCTGTCGTACTCTGCTCCGAAACCACCACGGCGGTAATCACCTGCGGGGCGGGGAAGCTAGGGCGGAAAGCCCATGGTCTCCCTCGGAGCTCATTGGTAAGTGACGATGTGGAAATCCCCCGTTCCA
Organism: Vickermania spadyakhi; assembly: GCA_030849815.1. NCBI lineage: Eukaryota > Euglenozoa > Kinetoplastea > Trypanosomatida > Trypanosomatidae > Vickermania > Vickermania spadyakhi. The sequence continues at coordinate 104,047 of JASAOA010001841.1, forward strand.
AATTGCTAAAAACTTTTGGCCATTCTTGTTTGGCGTCGAAAGTCCGAGCGCTATTTCTCATATAGTACAGAAAGATGAATACAATAAATAGAGTTTATTTAAAAGATGTGAAAATTAATAATAATAATTATCTAATAACAGATGAGGTGATGTCGGTAGTCTTTAACGGCTACAAAACCGGTGAAAAAAAAAATCTAGTACAGGATGGTTTCTTTTCCAGTCTCCCACTCTAACTGAGGTCGCTTAAGTGTTCCAAAGAGAAAAAAACAGAAAAAAATGACGATGTTGGACTTGTTCAAACGCTGGAGAAACTTCCATTTTATTCAGCCCAGGAATCCAAAAAACAAGAACGTTCAGCTGCATCTCTATTGCGTTTTATTAGGTTTGACATTACTCAATTCATCTGGAAAAACTGTACAGGGCAACGCGAGTCCCCCAACCTCATCATGAAAAGAAAAGAAAATTGAGAGAGGAGAGGGAGAAGGAAGTGCTCTGCTCGGAAAAATCTGCCGCTCTCCGCACCGCATTTACTTCTTCTTCTTTTTCTCCTTCTTCTTTTTCTCCTTCGGCTCCTTGCTCGTCACCTCCCCGCCGCTGCTCGACGCGCTACCGAACACCTGCTTCATCTCCTCTATCGCTTGCATGAAGTCCTTCGCAATGTACGCATCGGGTTCGAAACGAAGCATCCAGGAGCGTATGGTGTTTGCCATTTCCGCGCTACACGACGTAGGAGCGGCGTTCAGCTTCCCATCTCCGCCCTTCTCCCCCTCACTGGCGATGTTGTTTTCAGTGCTTTTCGTCATGGTGGACTCTGGACGGGGGTATTGCTGTTCGAGCTGCAGGCACGCAAACAGTAGAGACTCGGGCCCAGGGGTGTTGACCTCTTTCCCCTTCCCATTGGGCGACTGTGGAAGTTTGGCGCTCTTAACCACCGTAGCGCGGCGCACCCCAAACAGCTCCTTAAAGGCGGCCACATCCGCAACCGGGTGCTCTGCCGGGACAATGAGATCCACGGGGTGACCCAAATCCAGCAAATCGGGGAGAGGAACGTAGCGGCGGTCGTCCCGGAGGAGTCCGGTTCTGTTTTCCCCCTCCTCGGGGTCGTTCTCCAGCACAGGGAAAACCTTCGTCTTGTCAAAGAGAAACTTTTCGTACAGTGGCGCATCCGCAGCACAAGGAGTCACCAACGGGGGCTCGAGGTCCTTCATCAGCTGTTCCTTAGCGGCAGTCAACAGAGAAAGCGGGACATTGACATCCTTCTCCGCTGCCATAATGTCGTTTCGCCTGTGGTAATTCTTCAGCACGGAGGAAGAAATAAGAGGGGTGTCCACGAGCAAGATGGTACCAACCCGATGACCATATGCCATCGAGAAGAAGGGAGAAATCTTCGCTGTACCGTGTGCAGGGATCTGAGAGGGGGAGAGGGGTGAAGAGGCCATACGTGCCGCCACCAGGGCCCCAAACGAATAGGTGAGGAAATGACTCCACCGGATATCGAGCATATCCATCACCATCCGCACTCGCTCACAAGAAGCCCCAATAGGGTCTTGCAATTCTGCTGCTGGTGATACCGTATCAGAGAATACTCCACTAGGAACTGGAAGCGGAATGTACACCACTCCGTGCTCCCACTCCAGCTGTCTCATGAGGGGTTCGTACTTGGGCAGCCCCTGGGGGACGGGTATCCCTTCTGTATCGGATTGGCTTTGATCTAAGATAATCAGTGGTCGAGGACCTAATTTCTCCCCAAAGACGTACACACACGATGGGATCGGCACTTCCGCCCCCCTCTTCTGGAGTTCGTCCTCCTCGGATCTCAAGGGTTTCAAGACGGCTTTTTGCCACTCGCGGAAGTAGTACGGGACGAAGCCGTCCCCCGGTGTGCGGTTCACGGCAGTCCGGGGAGGCGGAGCAGGCGTGGCGGGCGGGGGTGGAGGTGGTGGAAGGGGCGGTGCAGCGGGTGACGCCACAGGCGGAGGGGGGTCCGCGTAGTGACGTCGGCAGTCCAGATAGGGCACACTCCCACACAAAGGCCGCACCCACCGCTCCGTATGGCACACACAAACAAGTCGTCTCATGTTTGTCCTCCTGCGCTATGCACTCTTCCCTACGGTCGTCTTTCTGTCCTTCCCTCCGTGATACCGACCACTCCCCAGGCCCACTTACTAAAAGAAATTAAGATAGAAGAAGAATTAGCGGAGCGAACTAACGAGAATGGCGGGGTGTCCATACAGGCTACAAACTGGGCAAAGATATTTTACTATTTCTTTTCTGAGGCTGAGAAGAAAAAGAGGAATCCATAAAAAGGGAAAAGATCCAAAACATGAAGATACAGCTATAGATAGATTTTCCTTCACTCATTCATTCCATAATCATAAAAAAATATCCTTTAATGATGGAATTTACTCCTTTGGGCCTTTTTTTTGTTTCTGAACCATCTCGATACGACTCAATTACTCTGCAGCATTAAAAGTAAACTTTATGTGATATACGTGTTAGAAAAAACAGTACCCCAAAAAAAAAGCGCGGATAACTCACGGTGTAATAAGATCTTGTCAGATTCTCTTTAACTTCTATGCTTGAGTCGAAGTTTTTGTCGTCTGCTTGTTTTTTTCCCAAATTTTTTCAAGTCTTTATCGCAGTGGTAAAAAATTATGCAATGAAGTAATCCGCGTGAACTCTAAAAAAATGGATTTTTTTCAGATTGAACAAAAAGTAAAAAAAAAGATAAGAAAATAATACCAGTAACAGTGACTAAATTTTAAATCATAGAAAAAAAAAAGATCGAATAAGAAAGATACAAACATAAGAACCAGCGATATGACACTTCATGTCTGAAGAAAAAGAAAAGAGGATAAAGTAATCATTTATCGCTAACCGTCATTAGCCGATGATCGTTAGTAAACAATAAATTACTATTACAATAGAAAAACAAAAAGGGTAAGAAGGAACGTTTGGTTCCATAGGACGCCTGTTTCTTGTTTCTTTTTATTTTTGCACATTTTTTTCTCCTTTTTCAGCTTTGACTCACTAGTCATCATATTCACTTCTTTTCTTTCTTTATTTTCGTTACTTCTTGTTAAGCTGTACGGCACTTCCCATTCGTGTCACGTATTCGCTCCGCTCTTTACTCTTCTATACTTAGGGGTTAGTCATCCCCTTCCTTTGACATACGGTCATACTCTGTTCTGGCAAATTTATCCCAAGGGCTCTGCTCGACGGACATGGTCATGCGATCTCCCTGGAGAACAAACGGATCCTTGTACTCAAACTGCAAAAATTTGATGATGCTCGTAATCATATTGAGGGCCACATAACTGGCAACGGGTTCCGAAAGGAGGTCTGATAGCTTCAGCCAGCGGTACTCTTGACACCGTAGCATGTCAAAAATCTGGCAGATGGCATTCTCAAAAGTGACGGCATTGTCTTGCAGATACTGAGATGCTTTGGTGGTGGTCGCCTCGTAAAAAGCACGTATCTCGAATGCTGAGAGGACTCCGTCCTCATCCAAATCCAACACTTTGAACCAGTACCGGATCGCAGTGGGTGTGGACTTGTCCTCCTCCGAAAGACAAAACCAGACAAAGTCCTCATACCCGATTCGGTTCTTTACGGGGCAGCGATTCCGCCGCCCCGCACCGGCGAAAACGCGCTGCACCACCAGCGAGTTCATGGCATCGTCTGGAGCGTACCGCATGAGGTCCTGCTGCGACAGGAGCATGTCCCGATCGTCGTCCAGCTCCCAAAAACGGCAATACAGCACGTAGAAGTGCTCGTACGAGAAGAAAAGGAGAACAGAATTGATATCTTCCGCAGCGTCCACCTGCCGGAAGGCGTCCATCAGGGGAGAAGTAATGAATTCAGGAAAATTGATCCCACCTCGGTCGAATCGATCTATCACGTAGAAAATTCTATAAATCACAGTGTCTAGGTACTTGAACTGAAAATCGGGAGTCTGCCGAAGAAACCCTAGTCCAGGATGGTGTGAAAGAAGAGTGAGAATATACGCTTTAAAATCTCCTCCTATCAAATGGGCTCGGAGAGAGGAGAGATCCGTTGGTTCTTTGGTCGATTCCTCAGGGTTCGTTAGCCGAGACGACAGAATTAACAAATCAAAGGTCCGGCGAAGCGTATCCTTATTTTTGAGGTACTTTTCGTAAAACTCTTGAACGTGATCTGCGTTAATAACAGCATAACTCTGAGGACTAATAAACGGCAGGCCTCCCTTCACACTCCCCGTCAAATTGGTGTACTCTTCCGTATTGGAAAGCTCTGCTTGAATCAGCCCAATAATGATAAAAGCAAAATATCGGGGCACCCCAAAGCACTGTGAGCATATTCGCTGAATGCACTGATGAAAGTGATGCCTCAACTGAGTTTCTTTGGAAGAAGAATTCGACCTTCGAGAGCTGCTCCCAAGTCTCCCCTTCTGATGCCGCGAAGGGGCATTGAGGCGTGCAAACTCCTTCTTGATGTACGTCCCGACGTGCCGATCGTCTGCAAAACGTAGACTCGACATAGGAGGTAGACGGGACTCACCAGGTTTTCCGTTCGCTCTAGCGGAGCTACTACTTCCCACACTACTTTGTAGTGAGGAATTACTCAATTTGCTACTGCTACGAGAATCTGCCATTGTGGGCCCATCCTGAGGTAGTCTCAAGTGCGGATTTTCGTGGAATTTGTACAGTGGTGCCGATATCACCTTCTCTCTGGTGGTGGGCTTACCTAGTGGAAAATAAAACCGAGGAATATCTTCGTAAGACGCCCCTCCCTCCGCTAGGCGAGCTGGAGGAGGAGTTTTTACAGGGGCGACAGGAGGCTCCTCTTGCCCTTGGTGTTTAATAAGAGATTCCACTGTTAATGCCCCCACCACCGCTTTATCGGTTTCCCCCTCTAATTCTCCACTCCCCTGACTATTATTACTATGGTTCTCTTTAGGTTTACCGTTTTCTTGTGAAGAAGAGGGTTTTGCGCTGGTTCTGACAGACCGATCCTGCTCAACGTCCTCTCCTTTCAAGGTTCCTTCATTTTTCCCATTCGTATCCCCCGCGTTATGGTTCTCGCTCCACCCTGGCCGAACAACAGGTCCAACCCCGGCCCCTTTACAGGCATCTTCCAGAACACTCTTAATCTCCTCTCGTACGCCCCCGGAAGAAATCCAAATTTGAAATAATTCAAGCACGCGTAGTTGCACCAACTGTTGCTGGGGGGGACTAGACATGGTGAAATCCATGAACCGTTCCGCGTCTGACGAGAGTAATCTGCTGATTTCGGTTTTAGCTGAACTAGGAGAGGGATCCCCAGGGCCACCTTTCGCAACCGTGGAGCGAATGTTCAAGTACTTGAGTTCCTTTTCCCTTCCACGATCTTGAATACCACTACTCTGTGGCCTCTCATTGCCACGTTCCATGCAATGGATGCCACTCCCCGCTAAGTTGTCTCTATATTTCTCAAAAATGGAAGACGAATGTATTTTGTCCTCCTTTGCAGTACTTCTCCCATCCAACATATCCGAGCGGCGTGAATGCACGATGGTCGCAGCGATACCTTCATCTAAACGGCGGTATAGCTGATGCTCCTTGGTGTGCAGACTATCGCTATAAGAGGAGGGGGAAACCTCACGACTATCGAGACCGCGCTGCCGAAAAGCACTTGGTGACGCAACACTCGACAGAGGGGAAAAAACAGAAGACGGACCTTCCCTTCCCGGCAGTGCTTCGGTCCCAGAAGAATTGTCTTGCATCCCTAGCACTTCCGCCCCTCAATCCATTTATAAAAAAAAAAAATAATTATAAAAGGGAGAGAGAAAAGGAGGGAAAGGAAAAATAATAGCGAGATAAGCCCAATCCAAACCAACAAGTAGAAATAATTGAATCAGAAATAGGGGTTAATGAAAACAGTTAGATTCGACTGAATTTTGAATACTTATTGTTTTACGTTCAACACGCAAAGAGAAAAAACAAAGAGAAAGAAAACTAATATAACTGTATATAAGTCTATCCATTAGAGCCTACGTTTCACCTAATAAAGAGAAGGATTTGACAGTAATATGAAGGAAAAAAAGAATAACGACAAAATATCCGAAGGAAGCCGCAGGTCCGAGAGTTTGTGCTATCGTGGAATCCGTCCCCTCAAGAACAGAGAGAGAGCTCCAAACTTTCTCTATGAGTCCTTTGAGAGCAACGATAATCACCCACAGGCAGGTCATGATTGTCAAAAAACAACAAATTTTTCTCTGTCTTGTGGTTTGATGTAGAGCACCAACTTCACTAATCTCTCGAGTATTCATTACGACAGGGGTGGGTTCTGCTTCAGGTTCCTGCCGTACAGGGGACCCTACACCGTTATTACTCAACTTATAATTTATCATCTCTCCGATTTTTTTGTATCCGTCGGGTAGCTCAATGTCTAGAGTGTTGTGAGTAATTTTCGCTTTGACCCATACATTTTTTAAAAACTGCACGTACCCGAAAGCCTCCATCTGCACACAAGTCTCGTTTCCGCTTCCACGCTGCGTGCAAACAATGAGCGCCTCGGCACGAAAGGCATCCCCAGTCATTACTCCACTGATTTGACTGGAAAATTGGACCATCAGAGTTGGGGACCCATTCACGTTCAAAAACGCATACCGCTGATACTCCGTGTAAGGATATCGCTTTCCAAAAAATACTTTCACAGGGGTCATGCACGTAAACAGTCGCTGGCCACGGAATCCCACTCCATCTCTCGTCGGCCTCCAGTTTTCAATCTTCTGCTCCGTATCCTCTCGATCGCTGTGGTACTTCACCAATATCGTAGCTCCGTCGGCAAAAGCAACCGCAAACACGTCCACCAGAGTTTTTCCAGTGGGAAAGTCAATGGGGGAGATCAGCGATTTCGAGAAACACGAGTAGTCGCTAAATGCAGTTCCGTAGTCTGTCTCTACTTTCGAAAAGTCATCGCGAGTTCCCTCTGGAATAGTTGAAAGGTCATCAGAACTCGTAGTTGTCTCCATTTGAATCTGTTCACTTTGTTTCTCCTGCACTGTCCATCCCGTTTATCCAAAACCACCAGATGCAGAAATTCAGGCACTTTTCGTCTGTCTGAACTGAAACACTACCAAAAAAAAAAAAAAGAAGGACAAACAAGTAAGGATATGAGATTACCGATGTATTCCCCTTAACTAAAAGCAAGCAACTTCCGCAAATCCGTAGTGAACCCTTTCATCAGCAACTAAAAATCATTTGCTCTTTCTACAAGGATTGTAGAGCCGAAATCAAAGTAACATGAGAAGGGCAAGCCCATATTGAACAGCAAAAAAAAGGACTACACTATTTAAGGTTGTACTCAGTGTAGGTAGCGTTTCAGAAATGGTGCCATTTGTCATTTCACCAGGTAGAAACTTACACAAGCGTAACACTTCTTTTGACAGAGTTACAAGGCAGCAGAGGACAACAAGTAAATCAAGAAGCAGAGACAAAACAACAATAGGAGGACATTCCGGTACTGAACTCATAACATACGGAACAAATGGGTGTTCAACATACTGCGGAATACTAGGACTCTGATTCAATTCCATGGCACAGCTTTTTTGTGTGTTAGCACTTAAAGAAGTTGACTGCAGACGTTCGGCCATCATCTCTCCGATTTTTTTGTATCCGTCGGGTAGCTCAATGTCTAGAGTGTTGTGAG